>JALLPH010000893.1:0-13759 GCA_036939855.1 Cyclotella choctawhatcheeana
AAGATTGTGAGTTTCTAAGTATTGCATGGGATATGCAGCGATTACCATACAACAACCAGTCCTTGAAGAGGGAAATTGCTGAAATCTATAAAACAACGCAATCGAACAGAAAGATGAAGGTGGATTCTTTGGCAAAACACGAATATGGAATAATCGCTCTGGCTAATGACTTGACAACCACAAAACAACTGAGTCAAAGACAAAAGACATTATGCCATGGGATTGAAAGCACATTTACAGACATTGTAAAGCATCATGAGAAAGTCTATCAGAAGGCAAGGAATACAAAACATGTAGAGATAGCGAAGGTGTGCGAAGAGAATGATACAATAAACTGTGGTATTTGTAAGTACGAGCTATCGAATTTCTTCTTCGATTGCAAATACTGCAATATCAAATTCTGTAGCTATTGTTTTATGGAGGATGCTTATTTAAAACACGGAGATCACTCAGGTCACTATGGTAAAAAAGGAGTGGTAAACATGAAGTATCATTATCGAAGTTTGGAGCAAGAGTTAGATATTGCAGATAAGCTGCAAGTAATAAATAAAGAATAATTATATAGATTTGTTTTCATCTGGTCTAAGATAAGGCAACACAACATCAATCGCCCTTACCATACATACAATACAATACAATACTTCAGTGATTCGTCCGTGTTTACCACCATACATTGGTCGCATTCTTTTGATATAACTCCATAAATCCAACCTGATCCACACATTGGCCAAATGACTGTGACTTTTTGATATGATCTTCTTTGATCGTCTCGAAACTATCATCATCCACAATCAGCTTGATCATCCTATCATAGTCATCTTCGGTCAGGCATAAGTAGTATGGAGTGAACTGCATCACAAGTTTCGAATAATTGCCACTCCATCGACTGTTATAACCAACATTACAGTATCTACCGTTGTATTGTTTGAGAATACTCTTTCCAAGTTCACTATTGGAGATCACCAAAGCTTGTGTTACCGTTGCTCCTTCATTCTCATCATACAAAACCTTTACTCCAAAACTCCCGCGACCAACCTGGTAGAAAATGTCTTTGAAATAATGCTCAATATTCGAGCGCTTTACGGCAAATGGATCACCTGATGGAGTAGAAGTCACTACCTTCAGAATAGATACTGATAGTCGTTGATTGGATTTACTCATTGGAACAAGCTTTTTATCACTGTAGCGAAAGACGGGTACTTGCTGTGACCCTTGTGTACCATTGACGTTGGTACCTTTCTTGACCGCTGTATTGCACTTGATGGTAGTTGAAATGCGAGCAGGGTGGATGTTTGATTGAGCATCTGATTTAGGACGAGCCGACTCAGGTTTGCGACTAGAGTTGGCAACTTGAATGGTCGAATTTCCCTGAGTGTTGACACGCTTGTTTGGGCGGTTTGTTGGGTCTACATTTTCGTCATTGGTTTCGGGTGACGGCATTGGTTGATAGAATCCAGGGGCGAACGAATATCCTTTGTTTCGGTTGTTCATTGTGTTTGATTTGCTTTTGTTTTGTATGGAGAGTACAGAGTGTCATGAAACGAATCGATTGTGAAATTTTCGATTGAGAAAAAACCCAAACTCTCTGAAAAGGATAAACATGATAAACCATGATCATTCGTACGTAAATTGATATGAATGTGAATCGTTAGTATCTTTTTTTAACCATTACAAATGATCAAAACAACACAACCAATTGGAAAGCCACAAATATAAATATCCATCTCACGCATCAAAAAACCATTGCCACACCACTTCATTCAATCCTGGCCAGTGGGTCAATTCCATCCCGTTACTGAACTCAAAAGTTCGTAGAGCGTAGCGGATGTCAGGTAACACCCTATCCGTCCATTTTTCGACGAATCCCCTCGTCAAGGGTACCCAAACTTTACGAATGTGGTCATCATATACCTTCGCATCCACGGCTTCCTCTTGCATGGATTGATTCCACTTCGCAAGGTCGTCTTTGACATTGTTACGATCTTTGTCGTATTCATCATATTCCTCGATAGTTTGGAAACAAACAACATAATTGCCGTGACGGAAGAATAGATTAGGTTCATCGTCAGTGAGATTGAAAATGCCACGAATAGCGGCGGAATCTCCTCTCGTGCCTAGTACCTCAACTACGTCAATGGCCAACTTCTTCTTGTCCTGGCATGTAATATCAAGTGTCTCGGTTAGTTGGATGTCATACATGGTTGCTTAGTTAATATAGGACGGGGGGGAGGCTGATGGTAATGAGCAATGACAACGTCTAACGTCTCGTCATGGAAAGACGTGGGTGTAACGTCTGTATTTGATTTGCTGTGTGATGGGGTTGTGTTTTGTGTTTGTGTTGTGTGTGTGTGTGTGTGATTGTGTGACAAATCACTCATGTTTCACTTTGTGATTTTTGAAGCGCTAAGGTAGGTAGGTGAGGGTGCACGGTGGGCGACTGCTGACATACTGCTGACATCATTTAATTAGCAATTAAAAATTTGCTGACATCATTTAATTAGCAATATTTTAATTGCCGACTTGTGCTGACATCATCTAATTAGGAATATTTTTAATGATGTCAGCAAAATCTTTTTTGCTGACATCATTTAATTAACAGTATTCTTGATTTTTTGCTTGTGGAATGAGTGTGATCAATAAAATCACATGCATCACAATAGATCACAATAGAGGTAGTATCTATCACATCTGTCTTGAAACACAATCATGATGTCTTGACGCTGCGACTCATCTCATTTTTCCAATCAATCATGGACGAATCAAAACGGAAAAAGCCAAAGAGACAGAATAATAGCATTCAAGGATGTATTGATGAGCAAAATGAATTGAGGTCCCAAGCGCAAACAGGATTGGTAGAATACAATCCTTCGGCATCTAACGCAGTTGCGGCTCCAAATCTGATGGCCGCTTTTCCAAACGGGATGACATCTTTTCAGCCTTTTCATGCCAATGCTCCAATAATGATGGGAACGTTCCCCCCTGCCAGCTTCATGGGAATGATGCAAGCACCGAATGCCATGATGCAATCGATGCAATCACCGAATGCCATGATGCCACCGAATGCCATGATGCCACCGAATGCCATGATGCCACCGAATGCCATGATGCAAGCATCACCAACTGGGTTAAATCAATATCAACCCTATGTCCATCCTCCGTCGCAATACGGTTATCAATCCCTTCCTCAACACGGTCAGCCTATTGTCGTCAACAATTATAATTTCACAAACAACGATAACAGCACCACAAACAACGATAACAGCACCACAAACAACGATAACAGCACCACCACCACCACCACCACCACCACTAACAACAACACCCATAATAGTAACAACAACACCACGACCACCAATAGGAATAACACTACGACCACCAATAGTAACAACACTACGACCACCGCCAACAATAGCAAGGAAACTTCGGAGGCAGAAGCGGTTGTTTCGGAGTCGGAGGTTACTAATGTTTCTGGGGAGGAGGTTACTAATATGTTGGGGGAGGAACTTACTAATTTTTCTGGTGGGGAAGTTACTAATGATTCTGAGGGGGAGGCTGGTGACATTGGAGAGTCTAGGGGAGAAGATACTGCTATTGAGACTAGGGGAGAAGATACTACTATTGCTAATGAGAGGGGAGTGGATGACGCGGCCGAAGAGGATATAGAAGACAATGTCAACAATAATCTGATTGACTTGTCAAATGAAAGTGATGATGATGAAGATAAGTGGACATGCACACGATGTACTCTTAGAAACAGTGTCAATTTTGAAGATTGTCAAGTATGTGGGACGACATTTGATGGAGACAGATGTTCTGTTTGCCTTGATTTTATGTTTCCTAGAGACGAAGTGGTGGGTCTAGAGACTTGTTCACATAGACTTCATGCTGCGTGCTACGATGAAATGATGAGTAGTGGGCGGGTGAATTGCCCTGAATGTAGAAGAAATATTATTGACTAGAAACTCTTGATATGGTCGGAATGAATGGTGTGTAGCGGGCGGGGGGTTAGCATTATATACAAGAGATCTTTTTATGACTAGAAACTCTTGATATTATTTCGGAATGAATGATTCTAATCATCGTGTTTGTCTGGTAATTGTAATTCTATAGTATATTACTCTAAATAACTGTAACCTCCCTGATTCCCTGGACCTTGATTTTGAGACTTTTATCTAGTTGCACTCAAAATGTCTTTTTGGATTAGTGCTACTATGGTATGGTATCGGACTATGGACTATGGTATGGTCAGTACTATCATAGAGGTGAGACTATCCGTCATTTTTTCAGATCACAGACTAACGCCCCTCCCCCACCCTACACCCTACATCAATACAAACATGGAACCAAAACAACCACCGAACCCACACAAGAGTTCTAAACGTCGATTTAGGCATGATGTACCTGGCCCCGCTGGAGATTGGTTTGCTACCAATGGGAGAAAAAAAAACCCAAAAAAGGAGGACAGAAGTGAGTCACAGACAGCCAAATCCACCATCGAGGTAAAAAAACCAAGCACCGACTCACCAAAACCCCACTACAAAACTGAGGAACCTTCGGCTGGATCCTTACAATTATTCCAAGATTTTTCATCAAGACTACATGAAAATCATACATGGAATTACATGTGCTCAGAATTTGATCGCTGGGTTCCCTCGTATCAAGTCTTTAAAACATATTTTTACCCCAATGACAACGAAGATGACACATCTCTTGATGAAGACGTCATCTCATCTAAATATCTACGTTTTTTACGAACATTGATTCCCTCTCACATTGCCTTGGTACAAGAAGTATGCTCCGGAAAGTACGATACTCATCATATATCACCCAACCCCCACACAAAAGATCTACGTGTACCGCTACTCTTTGCTTACGTGCAACAGGTTCACTGTCATAGTCATTGTGATTGGACGGCGAGTATCATCGATGAAAGTTACTCTGCTACGGGGGGAAAGAGTTGCATTGTCGAATGCTGGCTCGAGGAGAAATTCGTGAAAGCTAATCCTCAGTGGATTCGTCCTGGAGCAGTTTGGATGATAGAGGACGCGGCGTTGGTGTTGTTTGATTCGGATGATAACGATCCGTATTCTCCCATTGAACGACTAATTACTGTGGGTGAACACTCGTTGGTGCACGCATGGACACCAGAGGAAGCCGGCGATTATTTCACTGAGCATCGTTGGCTAAATTTGTTGGACAAGAGAAATGGAGTTGAGTATATAGATGATGATGATGATGATGATGATGATGATGACAGGAAGATGAGTGTGACGGATAAATGGGTTGATAAAATTACAACGGAGGTTCTACCCAAAAAATTCGGGAATCGAGAAAATATCAAACTTGAGTTCTTTTCCACTACCTACGACAAAGACTGGTGGGATCGTAACACGGCTAGGTATTCTCATTTTGACTGGCCCGAACCAAAACCAGACAATACGCTGAAGATGTATGGGGTTATTGTTCATGGTTGGGACGGATCATACAAACTTGAGGCTACCTCCGATATCAGTGAAACTGATGCACTCAATAGGGCATTGTATTACTCTTGGTATTATGATTTATATTCCCCTGAGTGTGACGACATTAAGGGGGGTGATAAATACCATGTTCCTTTTGAATTTAACAACCTCATGACTCTACCGACAGAGAACCCGGACTTATCCATTGAAGATTTTCTTGGAATCTCATGGAATGATCTTCAAAAAATGGAGTTTTTGAATGATGAGGTATATGTGTATGAGAAGAATTCTGAGGAAAGCGAAGAGCAGAGCAATTATAATGAAGAGGATAATATAGAAGAAATAATCGATAATGATGAAGAATACAATCACGCGGAAGGAAGTGACGATGAGCACCCAGGAGGAGACGTAGACGAGGACGTAGATGAGGACGAGGACGTAGACGAGGACAAGTACGAGGACGTGGACGAGGAACTGACCAATGAAAATGAGGGAGAGCAAAATAGTCAGACCCAAAGACTGGGCTATAGTCAATTGAAATTTAGTGCAGATTTTTTCGATAATTTCGAAGACTCTGACGGGTATTTTGATGAAGACGAATAATAGTTTCATTACCAACATTACTGCATAATAATAAAATCTTTCTATTATTGATCAAGACTAACATAATAACTATTGATGATAACAAACCATGCGTAAGAAATAACTGAACATCGCCACACTCTGCCTTAATAAATTAGTGACCATACACGATAAATAATTGCACATCACCCTTAAATCCAATTCACTTTAGCACTCTTTGATTACGCACATATGAATCCTGAAATTCCAATCGATGCTTTCGTCGGATAGTGTATTGGAGAAATAAAGAACCATCTTCATTTCGTTTGCTTTTATGGTTTGAAATAGAAGTCAATGTGACCTCTTCATCCTTACAAGACCACCCCAACTTCTTCAAAGTTTTCAATTGATCGAGATTCCAAATAGGAATATCACCATTAACAATACGGTCAGATAGTTGACGGAGCAGACATTTTGGTATCTGTGTAACGTATTTGTTGTTGAGAATTGCACAGATGGATAGGGTCATAGCATGGTATTCCTCATCATTCGGTCGACGTCTCCAAACGAATAGCTGGGGATCGATGTGTTTTTCAATGATTACTCGTCTCATTAAAGAATCAGTGTTTATAGCCGAATCAGATGCTATTCTTGTGTACATGTAAGACGATGGAACCCAACATACATTGTCTCTACAAACCACCATGTCATCTCTGAAACCGGTGATATGTTGGAATATAAAAGAAAGAAGCATGTCCAACGCCTCTTTACACGAATTATCCGACGTTGCACGCAAGCTTGACATATTAAAGAAAGGTGCAATTTTGCTGTCGTATACCAAGAATCCATCTGATATGTACATACGGCAAGTGATGGAGGAGTCTTTGAAGTAGAGGTCGAGAATGTTATTGTAAAAAGATGTAACATTCTCTCTTCCCATCAAATCGTAGATTCTTTCGAGTTGTTGCTTGTTTTGAATCAAGATTTCTCTTCTTACTGTGCGTACTACCAGATCTTGGATAAACGTCGGAGGAACATGATTGAGTGACAACACCTTGATGTTGGCATCATTCAAGATATCACAAATCACATTTGTAACAAATTTATAACCAGAGTCGCATCTGAAGTCAAACTTGGTATTCCGTAGAAATCCATTTCCATTCCGCCGATGAGTTTTCTCTCGTTGCAAATCAAATCGACGATATGAGTCTATGTGATCATCTGGTTGTGTGTGCGGCTCGTTGACGCTTGCATCACAAGTTGGCTGAGAAAGATGATTTGATTGAATATTAGGATGCGAATTTTCTCCATCAACTTCATGCTGTGAAAGCGATGGAATGAATTCATCTGCATTAACAGAAGGACGAGACATCAAGGCGATAAGGTTGAGATGCTTGTCGAACTCCTTGGTTGAAAAAAATGAAAACCATCAAAACAATCGCACTTCCTGAGACACGGCGGTTACTGTTCAATTGAAAGTGGCAGAGGAAGGTAGGATAACACGTGCGACTTGGAGACACATCTATCACCCTAAACGGTTATTGTCTACAGAGAATTCCTATGTATACCAGGTACTGTTTCTTTAAAAATTAGGGGGCTCTGGTTGTGGACGCAGAAAACACGCCCACAAACAACAAGGTTACTTTGCCACAACACAACCAACAACCATCAAGCAGCTGAACAAAAACAAAATAATTGGTCTCAGTGCCATTTTGAGGATGTCAAACGATCCTTCGGACGATGCCACGTATGAAAAACGATGGGAGGAATTTGGAAACAATGTTGAAGAATTCGTGCGGGGAATCGTTTTCAAAATGCCTGACGAAGAACTCTTGGCGACATCAGTGGAGGATGCTTTGGTATCGAAAGTCAAGAAGCGTTTAAATGGCCAATTCTTGCATGAATCTCTCGAGGTTGAAGTTCGTGAAATCATCGTTCATGTGGTGAATATCCACAAGAACGAAATGATTCCTCAACAAGTGAGAAAGACCATTGATCAGATAGCTTGGCATGATATGGATGTCGCCTCGAGGAAATCCATTCGGATCCAAGTAAAATCGGCCTTGAAGATTGAGAATTTTACGGACTATCAAAAAGCTACCTTCGACGCGGAGCTACATGATCATCATAAAAGATGGGGCTCGATTAAAAAGAAGAAAACGAAGGAGCACTATTTTCAGTTGTGTGTGGAGAACAATAAGAAGTGGACCAAAACGAAGAAGAGGCATGTAGCTGACGAAGAAGCAGGTCGCGCAGTAGAAATCGATAGACATGGGTGTCAGATCTGCCATACAAAAAAGACTGGCATTGCTGTTAGGCTTTCCAGTAGGAGTCGCCCTTGGGTTTGCCCCGAATGCAAGGGAAACACAGCATAGTTGTTTTTACGAGCGACGCGTTATACTCGGTGGTTTATCCAGCAGTTTCAATCAATATAGATAACGCCGATATATATTTAGAAAATTCTATCACATAAAATACTAGCGAGCCATTCATTTCAAACTATCAGATTATGACATTATGACTACGGACGTAAAAAATCCATGAAATGAATATGAAAATAGTGAATAACCAAAACATTGTCTTGGCTATTTACATACTGGCGGGATCAATATTGGCGGAATACTCGGCCCATTTCGTCTCGTAAGCATCCCATGGGGTGAGCTCCATTCCCAAAGCAAACTCGCACGAGCGAAGGGAGAAACAAACATCGGGCAATGCCAATTCTCCGTACTTCGATACAAAGCTGCGGGCCATCGGAACGTAAATGGACCTGATCTCTTGTTCGTACCTAGTCTGATTCCTGTGGGTATTCCTCGCAGCGGCGATATCATCAATCTTCCACTTCACTTCCATGTACGTTTCCTGGTATTCAAACAACTCCTCCGCGGATTCGAAGTTGAGAATGTAGCACCCGTTTTCGTATACCTCATTTTCTGGAAATTGGCAAAGGTGAAACATCATAGAGACGGACCCCGTTCCAGCATTCATCTTGATATCGTCTGGATTAGACATGGCGTTGATAACATCGGATGGATTTGACATTGTGATGATGCAGCGTCGATAAAACAAGAATGACAAAATAAACGGCAATGACAATAGAAATAAATGAAGGGAGAGGAAGGGAGAATTTTTTAGGAAACGGTACTCCACTGAATTTGGGAGCAACTGAGATAAGATACCAATTATTTGGTGTCAGAACAACAACATCTGACGGTGTCACTGAAAGTTCAAAGATCCACAAAGAGATCCAAAACATATCATCTTCTTCCACGTCCACCATCCACATACACAGTTCAACAAAACTAACCACATCAAAAAGATCATCACGATGGCACCGAGTAAAAAGAAACCAAGAATTGCAGCGAAGAAGACCGCTAAAAAGACACCCAAGAACGACCAAAAAGCCGATGAAAAACAAAAGATCTACTATGAGTTTGTTGTAAAAAATAAAGATACGTTTATGACGATTTTCTCTTATGACCCCAACAAGGCAGCTGATTGTTCAATCACAGCTTGTAATACCGTCGTCGGACAATTCGCCATGTCTCGAGGATATCTAATCTCTATCTACCGCAAGGAAATCAATGAAGATACACCTGATGAAGGAGCAATTCCAATCCTTGATGATCCCATCGAGATGTGGAATTGTTTGGCTGGTTTGACGTTTACTGGAGGCATCCAAAATAAAAATCGTAATGTATTTAACTACAAAAAACCCATCACTAATCCCGACAGCAATTCTTTTATGGATGTTGTCCGTATGATCGCGTCTGTTTGTGAGTATGTTTTCATGTCAGGCTTTGAAAAATAATCACCCACTAACACAAAAGACTTTTTTGTTTATAAATCAAAGCTTTGAATGAAGATAATGACTACGCACTCAATGATGGCGATCTATGCAAGGATTTTTCTTTCATGGATCGAAAACTGAATTGGATGATTATTACCACAAAAGTCACCGAAGAAAATGATGTGCAAAACCACTTTGTAGCAGTGAAGTGGCACAAAGGGAGCGAATATTATGTCATTGTCGATCCTGCATATGGTGCCATGTATTACAAGGCAAGGCCGAATGTCATGAAATGGCTAATTTCTACTGAAAAGGGCCGTGAAACGCTAAAAAACATGCTGGCTGTTACGTTTCCCGAGCATACGACTGAGTAAGTGTTTATTTGATACATTTATATTTGTGTATGATGTGAACTAACTAATATTATGTCAGATTACTGAATCTCATGTACCCTAAGGATGGGGGTAAGAGTTTTGATATCCTTGAACTATGTGAAACTGAAATTGATATCAAGAGTGCAATCCATATTCCTATTCAAATCGACAATAGGGAGTGGAATGGAGATTGTGTTTACAATGCGCATTTCCTAGATATTAGCGATGAAGATCTAGTCAAGACTGTGTCTATTCCTCAAGATGATTGATGTGGATATAAGAGGGGGGGGGGGTTGACAAGATTGTGTTTATCTCTCAAGGTAATTCATGTGGACTGTAAGTGGGGGGATTGTTTGTATAAGAGTAAAAGAATAAATAAATCAGATTGAACCATTAAAGCAACTTATCTGCAATCTACTAAAAGAAATTGATTCGTAATGTAATTTCATTATGTAACAGTGAATAGTTCTATAAGTCTAAATCACAAAAAGATATATCATGACAGGACGTCTTCTAATTCTCATAAATGGATACAGCGAGTAGCTCTCCAAGTCTAAAATCGCACCACAAAACTCTCATCTATTTCCCATAGGAAGGGGTTTCAAACACAAACTGGTTAGAAAAGACGGGACCAACAAATGCAGTGTCCTTTGACCATGCAGAGTCGGAATCATCGTCATCGGATTTCTCCTCCTCGCGCTTCTCATCGTTCATGGGAGTATCACCAGCACCACCACCAGCAGCATCACCACCACCATTGTGATCTCCATCATCACCAGAGTCATCATCACCCCCCAATTCATCGTCGTCAAAAATTACCTGGGGACGGTGCTCTTGTATATAAACGAAGTAATTATGTTCCGGTTCCTGTTGATAGAGGATAAAAGTCTGATCCTCAACAAGGTTGCATTCCTGAAAAATTACAACAAAGCAGGTACGAACTCTGGCGAGAGACATGCGGATTTGACGAAGAGTATCGAGATCATGGAAAGTACAACGACGGAAACATAGGTAGTTGTAGTGACCATTAACAATGGATGTAGCAAAGTCGGAAGTAACATGACATGAAGTGATAAGGATGTGCGTAGCGCGGGCGTAAGTCATTAGAGTGTCAAGAGTTTCCGAGGTCGAAAGATTCATGTTTGAGAACCTCAACTCTTTCAATTGAGTCATGAAACGAAGACGTGAAAGTAGTTGACGAAATGTGTTGTTGTCTTGACGATTGAGATCAACATGATTGTGAGTGAGATCCCCCTGATGTCCATCAATCTCAAGAAGTCTGATAAAGTTATTATCAGCCATAATACGAAAGACGAGATTGCGATAATCGCGAGGGTTATGCTCCATATCTTCAACTGCGCTACGATTCATAGCCTCAATACTTGCGGAGGAGATTGAAACGGAGGTAATGCCCATTTCCCCTCTATAAATACGTTGATGGACGCTATCCAATGGATCGATAGGGGTATCCGCGAATTCAATGGTAACATCAACGGAGAATGAATTGAATGAAGCCATGGTGAAGGATGAAGAAATGGTAGAAAATGAAAATAGGTGTGTGTGTGTGTGGATGTGGTGTGTGGATGTAGAGTGTATCTAAGTCTTGCTGTTGTGGTTGTGAGGCAAATCTGACACGCGCCAGAAAATGTCATTGGTTTTTAATCACGCGTGAGACGTGTGTCTGTTTTGTGAAATTACTACCGTGCTACGTGAAAAAGAACTTGAAAGGCGATAGACGATAGATCAGCATCAAGCTGCAACACGAGTGTCCTACAAACACGTAACACTAAGCTACTTCATAACAACTGATTGCAGAGGGCACAGTCTAACAATAACAATGGATGGTCTTCATATTGGGACGCCTCCATTTCATTTTATGGAATTCAAAACTATCTACGTGCACAATTATATTGAATTGTCAAAAACCAGAAGTGATGACAACTTTGTCACGTCGCCACGATTCCGGTGCTTTGGGAATAATGAATGGGAATTGAGAGTGTACCCGGGCGGGAGTGAACAATGTTTAAGGCCGTTTGTCGAACTTAGGCATTGTTCAGGTGAGGAAATCCGTGTCAATTTTTGCATCATGCTTTTTACAAGGTGATGACGGAGATATGTTTCACATAATTGCTACGAAAGAAACTATGTTTTGTGGACCAAATCATTTCGACCCGGACCACCGCGTTGAATTGGCAGACATATCAAATAATACTGATTTGTATCTTGACGGGGGTACTTTAGGAATAAAAGTCTGGATGCGAGAAATTAGAGAGGCTGACGATGACTTGGTTATACCGCAATGCCGACCAGCCTACGATAATATGGCTGTTTTTCTTGATGATGAAACCTCTGATATTGTATTTGACTTGAATGGAACACAAGTGGTTGCTCACAAGAGCATTATTAAAGCTCACGCCAAAGAGTTTTACGTCATGTGTGAGGCATCTAGCATGGAATCTGCGATGCTAATTGAAGATGTTACACCAGAGATTTTCAAGTTGATGCTTCGCTCATTGTATGGAGGGGTCATACTGCCTGCTGAGTGGAAAAGTAATGCAAAAACTATCCTCTCCGCAGCTAGCAAGTATTGCAGAAGTGTGTATGCAAAATCATTGCAATTCACATTAGAAAATGCGATTGATGTGTTTCTAGAAGCTGATGGCAGCAATTGCGTGATTTTGCGTGATGCTGCTAAAAAGTACATGTGTGAGCATGCAGAAGAAGTGCTAAAAACGGAATCATTTGACCGATTGCGAGAATCTAAATCACTATTGATTGAAGTCATGACAGCTGCATTACAAAGTAGCAAGAAGCAAAGAATTGAATAGAATTCATGTAGTCCTATATGTTAATGATAATGATGCCAGTTATTTGTTCTTTCTGTGGCGTTCTCTGTCTAACTTATTTCGTCTATTGCGACGATTTGATGCCTCTTCTATACTTTGCTTTATTCCTTGACGCTTTTGGTTATTAGCTATTCGAGCTTCTTTGGCCATTGCAGCATTGAAGGCTTCATCTGAATCTATTTCATGCATAGCATGTGGATGAGTGATCTATAGTATATACTGGTAAAAAAGAGAGGGGCTTGACATTCAATGCCTCAGACTGTCTTGACTGGATAAGTTTCAAATCTTAGTTTGATTGATCGCATTCCACATTTGCATCAAAGATTCACCTACCGAGAGAACTGCCAATTGTGTTTGTTGCAAATCCAATCAGTGTTCTCTATATGTTCCAAACGATTTGAACATCATTCACCCACATCTGATGTGGTGTCGTTACCGTTGCAATGATGATGCTTTGATAAACGAATTGTAACTAATCAAATCCGGAAATAATTCTCAAGTTCCAATTCAATATGGGGATGTTCCAAGTCGTGCATGACACGTTCTATTATTTGTTGAGTCAAATCAATTGAAGACGTGAGAATACATGATAAGTTGAACAAACGACGAATTGAACACATGCAACAGGTTATAATCAACAAACAGATAGAAAAGGACATGCTCATGTTAATTTGTTAAATCAATAGAGGACTTAAAACCTTAAACAACAATCGGACCAAGAGGACA
>JALLPH010000894.1:0-13740 GCA_036939855.1 Cyclotella choctawhatcheeana
TTAGGCACTGCCTACCCGGATTTCTGCGGGCGCACTTTACGTAGTAACTATTATTGTTTGCTTTATTCATTGATCGACCTTCGACCTTTCAAATTGGTGAACGGGACAGTTATTCAGTTGAGTTCAGTTGCACTTGTCACTTGTCTTACCTATTTCCCAGAATATTAGGTAGGTACCTGTAGGTACCTTAGGTACAACATCATGTGCATCATCTTGCATAGCATAACCCAACATAGGTAACCTGACGATAAAATAGTATTGATAATTGATACTCTAATAGTTGTTAACATACTATGAAACTTGAGCTGATTGTCAGTTTGATTGATTATCTCGTTCTAAATAAGTTGTCTTACAGATTAAATCCATCAAACGAAAGCATGCCAAGTAAGTAAGACTCTGAAAAGTAAGAGGTGCTATTATCTACCAAAAAGTTTCTGCTCTTCTTTGACAATCTCATCTTCGACCTTCTCAATATCTTTGACAATCTCCTGCAGGTGAAAGTATTTATTAGATAGATGGTCCATTTATTGCCATAAACAGGTGTGGATGAGCAAACGAAGCTTACCTTCTCCAGACCAACAACATCTTTCACAATCTCCTTCTCTACAGTAATCACATCTTTTACCAGTTCCTTCTCAAACACAACTGCTTTCTCCTCGATAGTTTTTAATGCATTCTCAACCACCTTCTCTTCCGACTTTAATGTATTAACCGCAGCTGACCTAGCAAGTACAGCCTGCTGTTGAAGCTGCTGCTCAGTTTGTATAGCCATCTTACCCGCAAACTTTTCACGTAAAATGACTTCCTCTCCCTTTTCGAGTGCCTTACATGAATTATCGGTTATCGTGAAATCTTTATCAAAGTCAAAGTTGACCTTTTTGGCTGCCTCCCGAAGACGTGGGAGGAGAGACTCGGGTAGCTTGGAGTCACGTGTGTACACAACAACTCCCCCGTAACCTACCCATGCGTCATTCTCTCCACGATAATAAACAAAGGCGAAGGGTGGGACACCCTCTTTGTTGTCATCTGCCGCATAGTCGACAATGTACCAGTCGTCTTTGTAGTGTAAATACTCATTGTTGTCATTTATGAGATGGGCAGGATTCTTTGGATCCTGAACAAATTCTTGTAGTGCATCTCTCGTGAAGAACTCGCCATCAGGTTCCTCGATACGCCAATTTAGCTTTCCAAAGAATTTACCTGGTGCAGTCTGAATTACCACAGAGAATGGTCAAATAATTTGTTATGTTTTAAAGCGTCATCGAAACATTGAATAAGGAAAGATATCATGCAGCTACTGACCTCAGTGAAGAAGTGCACCTGACACGGAAACGTATCAAACAACTTATTCTGCCCCGCAGTAATATACCATCGACCATTCCACAGCTTGGTATCAAAGCTCTGCACCAGTTGATCCTTCGTCGGTACGGGATAGCTCCCATCATCCGGCTTTTGGGGTACACACGTCATGTCGCTAACCGCACACTTGTTGAATTCTCCAACGGCTTCATTCTCAAAGACGTTACCGCATTCGATTTGGCATCCGGTCTCGTCTGCCTTGCCATTGCACGAATTGATACAGATGACGTTGGCAAGGCAGTTGGGGTTGAGAATACACTTGGCTAGGGGTACACGGCATTTGTTGAGGAGGCAGAGTCCAATGGCGGCTCCGTCCGCGGCGTTGGCGGGTGAAGGTTGGAGAGGTCCGGCCATGGGGAGAGACGAGAACATTAGGGAAAGAGCGAGGAGAGCCGCCGTTGTGGCTTTACCAGCTTGTTCGATGAAGTTGCCATTGTCGTCATTGTTGTCGAATGCATTCAATTGTAAAATATGATTTCCAGCTCGTATTGACGGTACCTGCTGCCGAGATTGCGATGGCAGATGAGACGGTGCAAATGCAGAACTAAATGGCACTATTGCCGCTGCTGATAGCAATGGAAGGAGTGATTTCTTCATTATCATGAGGGTGTATTTCGTCTGCAGCTAGATTCACTGATACTAATCAGTCTATCTAAAAATGAACATGTTTGCTGTGCTCTGCTTGATGGAGAATGTTTGTTCCCTCTCATGCCATCACAAAATCCTCAACACAGCAACAACTGACGTCACACAAGATTGCCTTGTGTAAGAGGCCCACGCGTGCCCACGCGGCTCACGCCACCCCCATCAAATACAATCAGCGCGCAGCAATCAGCTCGCTAGGGAAAAAATGCGGTTCTGTTGACATCAAACTTCCACCTTCCACACTGCCATCATAACACTCTACCTCATCATGACGTTAATCACCTGTTACCATACATGTTATCAAATTCATTTGTTCGGAATGTCATACACTTCTTAGTTTCGTTCGTAAAAGCCCCATTAATACAAATTGATATGAATGGTATGGTACATGCACTGAATGTTGTATGTTGTTGTCAGGGTTTTACTGAAGTAGAATTTCGAACTCACCTTCAATCTTTCTCTCCGTAACCACTGCTACCAAGGAAAATAATATGTCGTTTATACTTAGATTGTCCCTGCTTCTGCTATCCCTGGTGGCTAATCGGGTTTTCGGCTTTCAGACAATTGAACCACTAAGAAGTAAACCAAACCAGCAGTACGTCATTGAAAAGCATAAGACGGCACAAACAGTGCCGCTGTATTCTTCTCTACAAGAAGATAGGAAGAGCGAAGTATCCTCCAGGAAGATTGACCAGGCTCACCATACAGACACTGCTGCGAAGAAGCTTCACCAGAAGAAGTTCAAGTTGCACCGTAAGAAGAAGTTACCCATAATTAGAATTGAAGGGAATGATGAAGCCACACTCAAAACGCACCATGGTCATAATCAACACCATCACCATTCCACAGTAGAGCAACATTCTATCAACCATCATCATAATCAACATCATCGTGATCACTCACAACCTATTCTAAATCTACACCACAAGAGAAGTCATAATGCTCATCATACTGCGTATTCTCATCAGCTACATCAACAAAATGCAGAACCAACACCCGAGGAACAATCTCACACACTAACTATTGAGCAAATGAATCCAATCCTAAAATGGACCAATGGTAAAGGCAAAACCAAAGTGATCAACTTATATGGTCTGTACAACCTATTCATTATTGCCGTTACACTTCCAATATGGCTCCTGTCTATGGAAGTACTACAGCGTCTCGGTGATTGGAATCAAGAATTCGATACAAACAGAGCCAAATTCGATTACTCTGGTAAATTATGGTGTCGTACCTATCTGAAGTTGATAGATTCCTATCCCGAAATTCATGGAGATATTCGTAGACTCCAGGATAAAGAATATGGCGACGGTAGAGCGTGTCTCTTTGTTGCTAATCATGCAAGTTTTATAGACATTGCTGTGCTTTGTACGGTGTTGGATCCAGTGTTTAAGTTTATTGCCAAGGATTCACTTGTGAAGGTTCCAGGTGTGGGTAAGCAGCTGGTTGGGGTGAGTTATACAGTTGCAACATGGCCTTTTGATCACACTTCAATTTTTCATCATCTGATAATGGCTAAAACTACACGTAACAGGGAGAGCATGTACTTATAGATCGGAATGACAAACGGTCTCAGTTACGTTCCTTTAAACAAGGAATAAACTATTTGAAAGATGGTGTCCCTATCATGGCATTTCCTGAAGGAGCACGCAGCCCGGATGGACGCCTCATGGCTTTCAAGCCTGGTAAGTTCAACGAATCAAGAAAATATCTCTTACAATCTACAGTCTTGAGTTGCTCTTACTAAAATGATGTTCCCATAATGTCACACTAGGTCTATTCTCAATGGCAGTCAAGGCCAAGGTACCCATCGTCCCATTAAGTATTTCAAATACCCATGCAGTCATGCCTTCCGGTGTAGCGTTTGTTCCTATCCAGACAGGCAAGGGAAGGTTACGAGTATACGTCCATGATCCTATTGAAGTTGAGGGCAAGAGTGAAGAAGAAATATCGACTAAAGTGAGAGAGGCTTTGTTAAGTCAGTTACCAAAAGATCAGCATCCATTGAGCGAAGAGTGATTGTTCATATGGTTTTCTTCATAACAATTCCCGGACTCTGAACATAAATGCTAAGTATAAGCTACTGCTAAAAAATGCTAAATACTATATTCAAAGAATTTATTATATTGATATCTATACCTCTTTGCTTCCTAGAATGCAATTGCAGAAGAATAAAGCTCAATCCAATACATTCGTGGTGTTTGATACCTGAAGCGATGCAATAGCTGCTTTCTCCTTGCTGCAGTCTTACTTAAAAGATTTTTAACCCTTGGTATGCTTCCCAAAGCCACCATAAACAACCACAATACTCGAAGGATCAATCATATACTCCTTCTTCTTCTCCACTGTAGCCTCCCTCAATGTAAACATAACAACACCTCCATTCACAATCTTTTTCTTTTTACCAATATGCTCAACATCACGGGGCAAAAATACCTGAAACAACGATCGATAGAGTAACGAATGTCCCGCGGCAATAATTGTAGACTTGGGTAACTTCGATTCATCAAACATATCCTCGCAAAATTGTCTCAATCGGATAAGTCCATTGGACTTTAAACTTTTATTCCCGGTATGTAACTTGGTATCAATCAATGATGAGAATGACGATACGGGTAATCCGGGAATATTGACATCGCACCACGTGGGATGAGCCACTCCCCGAGATGGTAAGATAGTCAATGCATCGGGATTACGGGATATTTCCTGCAGACACGGCAGCAGAAGGATTTCATCGTCCGATTTGGAAGAGACTACGGAGGATGCAAATCTGTCGGCTAAGCCGATTGCGGCTGTGGAAATTGCCCGACGTAAATTCGAAGACACGACGTGTGACGATGGCGACGATTCTTCATTCAAGGCCAACAGTAGTTGTATTGCCCGTTCTTCCCCCTTCATGGATGATTTACCGCCGTTGGAACCGAGCCGCATCTTTTCCTTCTTGAGAAACTTACGTAATCCCTCGCTCTGTCGTACCCCCTTGACACTTAGTGCACTGTCGAAGAACCAGCTTTCACTATCTTTTCCGCTAACAAAGAAGTACGATTCCATAACGATAGCATAGAGTAGATTGGGGATGAAGAATAGTACGAATAGGGCTTTGTTACGATCACCGGCGTTGAAGGTGTCATTCCAGGTGGATTCTCCGTGACGGATCAATATAACCGTTTTTTCCCTGTAGGTTGCATTGGCCACGTTGACGTCTGTTTTGTTACCGCCCAGCTCTTTGGGAAAGAAGGTCGCCGGATCTTCGGGTGGTACCTTCCACTTCTTATCTTTGCATAATACGAGGTAGAGGAGAGAGGTGTAGAATAGTTTAGCCTTGCGAATGGCAGCGGAGGGGTTGGATAGGAGGCATAGGATGGAAACTAGAAGTATGGGGCGGAGGATGTGATGTATACCCTGTAGGTCTTGTGTTAGCGTCATTGTATGAGGATGAGTCTTCTGCTCTTGTCAGTTTAGTTGCATAGAGTTGTGCTGATTGTATCTATCGACTTGATGAAGTTGTTATCCTGTTAGTAAACGATCTATTCGAATTGAAACATGGACATTGGATATAAGTGTCTAGTTTCAAGCCATCGATCACCGATCGCAAATCAAGAGCAATATTCGATCGAGAACAAAAGCAGGACAGTAATCTATCACGGCGTACACTCACCATAGACGAGACTTATGAAGCCGTTGCACCGCCGAGAAGATATTATGTAGAGAAATGAAAGTGCTTTAGAGTTCCCAGAGTGAAAACTCTTCTCTTATGATAACGCATTGTTGGATCTTGTGACACAGGAGTACTTTGCGGGCACTTTTTTGGTTTGTCGCGGTGGGTTCTCCTGAAAATAAAAATGTGCCTCCTAAATATCATCCCCCCTTAAGATTCGCTGAAAAGGCGGGAAACCAAGAAAAACATGTTGTAGAGAGCAAAGAAACAAAAGCACTAACCATAACGAACCCATAACACCCACTCGCCAACGCTCTGCCAACAACAACTCTCTCACAAGAAGTGTGGTCTTCGTACTGTGATATTGTGTGATAGAATAGAATCTGAACCAACGGGAGTTGGCTATGGTGAGCTATGGTACACGTCGAGGTCGAGATATAGATATGGCTGTGGGAGCTCGGCCGCTGTGGTTTGTGGTTTGGCCCTGCCTGTCGAGATATTTGGCTGTATGATTTAATTTTAATCATTGCTCTGATGGAAGTGCTTTAGGCATGTCGACAAGTGACCATTGCACTAAGGAACAAGAAACGAAATGATGATGACGATGGCAGTAAAGCACAGATGTAATTCTAACATTCCGAGTCGGGCTGAGGGCCATCGGGGATTGGCTACGCGTCGAGATACAATTGGCTGTGGAGTTTTAATCAATATACAAGCAACATTCAACTAATACATATTGCTCAGCGGCTACAAGGATATCATGCTCGTAATAACTGTCGTTGGAAATTGGGGATAACAATAAGCGAATACCTACAGAGAAGTGTGGACATAGGTATAGTTAGGGAAAGAAAGGCGATGCGAAAATCTCTGACCATTTGAACTTTGAATCTATTAGAAGGTATAACATAATGGAATATTGTTATGTACATTTGTGTACATGTTCATTATTCATGCAATTTTCAAAACTCAAACACACTTTAACCCCCGTCACAAAACAAATTAGGGGCAATTCAAGAGCAGTTCTAGCTGTTTACAATTTACAATCACTTCCCACAATCGCTGTTGGCGAAGCATCACTTGAAAAAGAAGCTATATCCTCATTTTGGGATTGTGCATCTTCTACGTCAACGTCAAAATCAGAAAGGAACTCCCAAACTAAATTGTTCATAGTCGCGAAGAGCGATCTCAGTACAACATCATGGATATTCAATCCAGAAACCAACTGAAGAAAGGGTAGATTATCAACCAAAAGTGGTTGCCTGTTGGAGAATAGCAAAGCACAGCATATAGAAGTGAAGGCTATTTGTGAAGGATAATGGAGAGCCACCGTGTATGTTGACATTGACAGTTCCACCAGAGACCTTGAGAAGTTCTTCACAAACTCTAAACAAGTCACGTTCATATTGGGCATAAGATCAAGGAAGTAGTCAATGAAATCGTGAGGCATAGGTCCATTTAGCTTCCAATCAAGACCTTGGAGTATCTCTTTTTCCATATCAGAGATTTCGTCTGCGTCGTAGTAATTCTTTGTGACTACATTGGAGACGAAGTCGGTCTCGACCTTGAATCCCGAATGACACTTGAGTGCAATAACAAGAGAAGTGACGAACGCCAGTTGAGCCTCTGTAACGTCGTTTAGTGCCCGCCTGGCCGCAGGAGTATTAGAGCTTAGAAACCGATCAAAGTAAGTAAAGGACAAGACGGCAGTAGAGCGACTGACGCCCTGGCATGCTGCGATGGTCTGATAGCCCCAATTGCAGAGTGCCTGTCGGTCCAACGAAGATAAAACTTGTGACTTGGAGATGTAATCGGTGCATCGATAGGATAAGCTTCTCTCTTGTTCTTGCATCACGCGAAGTTGGCTGAGTACAAGTGGATTGTTCATTGTTGAGATGTTAGAGATGTTGGCTTTTGTGCGAGTTTGGAGTTTGGGCAATAGACAAACCACAAGTGAGGAGGGAGGATTATTTGTGATGAAGAAGATAAAGTAGTGTGGTGTCGTTTGTGTTGCCGTCCTTTCCTCTGGGTTTGTTCTTGTGTTTTGGATTCTTTGGACTTCTCCGCGTCTCCGCTAGAACAATAATGTACAGTGGAGTATTACAAAGTGTACCCCCGGGGGTCAGTCATAAACCCTAAAGAAAATAGAAATACCCCTAACGAAGAGAAGAAATACCGGATGGGGAACACAAGGGAGCAAGGGAAACTCTCGGAGAAAATCAGAACTACGATTGACTACTATGTTGGGTTAAGATTTTACCTTTCTATTTTACCACACATCATGTTCTTCAAAAAGAAACCATCTTGTGAGATGAGGTAACCCTAAAGAATATGTAATAGCCCTAACGAAAAAAGATACCTAGGTAACGGGGCGGGGGGTCATAGTCATTCCAACTCTTGTTTCAAGTCAGCTTGTTCAAGTTCAAGTTTTATTTCCGCTAGCTTCCTCCGAAGAGAACTCAAAAAATGGCGGGCGTTGGGTATCCACGATACCCATCATGTACATGCACCCGCCCAACAACCATCTACAACCTACAACACACGATCATCATCATGATGGGAGCACAGCGATGTGTGTTATCAATGAATCATTCTCGAGCACAGTGAAATAAGAGGAGGCGATTGTATTTACAACTTTCAGATAACATTGAAATTCGCAAAGGACTGAAAACAGTATAACTACACACTCATCATCTCAAAAATTCTGACAAAAGAATTCTCATAAGAAATCAAGACAACAGCAGAGAAGAAATCGAAGCAGAATGGGTGCGTGTCAATCCAAACAGAATGGGCTGGCGGCGGTCAACAGTCAGAAAGTGAATGTTGGTGAGTTCTCTATCTATGTATTCTTATTCGTTCATTACCGACAACAGTGATGGGCTTCCGAAAAGTAGTAGTGTCTGCTGCCTCACTGCGATTGTCCTTCCAGTGGATCTTGGCGTTTCGATTAGAACGACCCCGCACCATTGGCTTGTTGTGTTATCCGCCTTTCTTATTCGTTAGAGTTTGCAATTGACCTTGATATGTTGCTATGCAACCATGATGATTTCAGAAAGTTAATCTATTATTTATAACACATCTCTCACTTCTATGGTTCTCATTGTCTTGTCTCATCAAAATATGCTTAAATGCACAGTCAAAACAGACGACAAGGAATCATCATCGACACAACCCTCTCCCTTATGTACATCCGACAGAACACATCCCAACTCTCCTGAGTACACCTCCCCCAAAATAGATCCACGCAATCTACCATCCAAACCTCCTCTAGTAGATTCGCCAAGCTCCACAAACCATCATCGCAACGAATCCACAGACAGCTCATACTACAGTGACGCCGAACTATCCAATGGCTCACCCATATCCAAACGACGCACGTCACGAAAGAATTTCACTCACTCCGATTCCAAACTGGGTCTCAACGACATATTATCGGGTGATCTCAAAAACCCCAACCTAGTTCGCATCGAAGTTCCGTTGGGGAAACCCATTGAGGAAGTATACGAGGGTGTACACGATGGGCCCGTGCTCGGAAGTGGTATAAGTGGTATTGTGCGACTCTGTAAGCATCGAACGACGCAGACGGAGTATGCCGTGAAATGTTTGGATTTGGCATTGATTGATTCCGAGGAGGGGTTGAAACAGTTGAAGGAGGAGATTTACATCATGTGTCAATTGGTAAGTACCACTTGTTCAATATGTTATGCACCCTTTAATTTCAACTTCTGCTTCTAAATTTTACACATCTGACATAACACATGTGTAATATCTATATTGAAATATATCCATCACCAGGATCATCCAAACATTGTAAGACTTGAAGAAGTATATGAATCTCACTCGGAAATATACTTGGTACAAGAAGTATGCAAGGGCGGGGAATTATTCGATCGATTAGATGAACAGCCGGATTATCATTATACCGAGGCACAATGTGCAAGATTGGTGAAGCAGATGTTGAATTCGGTTACGTACATTCACAACAAGGGGATTATTCATCGGTGAGTTTTATTATTATTTTGAAAGAGCAAGGGTGTATATGGGCCATTACTGATTTTGTTGAGTTTGCTTCATATTCTATCACATGCATTGGATGTATCTAATACTTATGGTTTTTATACAAACAGTGATTTGAAACTGGAGAACTTCTTGTTTACTGATAGTACAGCAGAATCTGAGCTTAAAATGATTGATTTCGGTCTTAGTAAGGTGAGGTATTAGTTAGACTCGTGATGGATTACACTATTGCCATAACCATACCTCTCACGCTATGGATTCTATTTTCATCTCAAAACAGCACTTTACGTTTGGAGAAGTGCAACATGAAGCTGTCGGGACACCTTATACTGTCGCTCCTGAAGTGATAAAAGGTAGTTATGATGAACGGTGTGATGGTAAGTTAGTTGGTTTGATATATGCTTAGTTAATGAAACTTCGTCTTGTATCCGACCTCAAAAATATCCTTTGTCTTATTTGTAATTCAGTATGGGCTGTGGGAGTCATCACCTACCTACTCTTAAGCGGCGAGCCTCCCTTTGGAGGATGTGGTGGACCAGAAACCTTGATGCAAGTACGTGACAATATTCTCGGAGGAACATTTCGTTTTGAACCGGAGGATATTTGGGAAACAGTCAGCAATGACGCTAAGGAATTCATCAAAAGCCTGCTAGTGCTTGATCCCATGCAGAGGCCTACAGCGAAGGAAGCAAAGGAAAGCAAATGGTTGAAGTGTTGGAGAAATCGAGAGAATGGGGACGAGGCACCTGTGATCAACCCAAACGTTGTCAAGGCTTTAATTGGGTTCAAGGAGTACTCTGATATGAGAAAGCTGTTGTGTGAGGTACTCAGCTTCACTCTTTTGCCAGAGCAGATTCAAGGTTTGAGGGATGAGTTTGAGAAGTATGATCAAGATGGGTGAGTGCATGTCTTTTAATTCACCTCCCTATAAATGATATTGGCATATCTGAGTCTTGTCTCTTCTTAGAACTGGAGAAATCACTCTAACGACTTTAAAGAAAGTATTGATCGGGAACGCAGCAACTGGATCACTTGGTGGATTGACTGAGGACGAAGTCGAAGATATATTTATGGCCATGCGAGTGCGCAAGGGAGAGACTACAATTCATTGGCATGATTTCATTGCTGCAGGATTATCTCAGTGTGAAGTTGATGATAGGAACCTAAGGTTGGCGTTTGAAAGACTAGATCAAGAGCACAAGGGATATATCACATTCGAGAACGTTATTGAGTTACTGGGTAGTGACACTTTCACATCTGAAGACGAAATCTTAACAATGTGGGGGGAATCCATGAAAGATGTCAACCGTTGTCAGAATGGGGGTATGTGCCACATCACCTATGAAGACTTTCTGCTTCTGATGAAAGGACAAAAGAATGCTGTTAATCTACGAAGGTCCTTGGAACCTCTACCAGAGTTCTCACTTGAAGAGGAAGACGCCCAAGGAGAGGAAGAGGAGGATGAAAACCAATGTTATATATCACCTGAAAAAATGATGGCTGAATGTGCATTGCCACCAAAAGATATTCCCCACGACTTATCTCCTCAATTGCTAAGCAGTACTCCACCTCGTGCAAGCGGTACCCCACCACCCCCATCTGTCTTTCAACGCGAAGGATCAATTTCTGCCCCTGCGACACCATCTCATATTGGCAGGCGGTTTCAAGCAGTCGACCAAACAGACTCACCAGTCATTGATGAGAATCGCGTCACTTTTGAGGAACAAGTGCTCTCAATCCCACCTTTGGATCTTACTCCCCCACAAACACCAGTCAGAGGTCCTCAAGACTACACAACACCTACTGCAAAGAGAGTTCTACTTCATCCTCAACTGCTTGACTCGTTGAGGCCCCCTATGCTGTCATCAGATCAGCCCATTCCCGGATACAATGCTCTACATGAGTCCTTCTCGATGATGCCTACAAAAGGACGTTCAGTATCCCTCGATGAAAAGGACACATTCACTGCCAAAATGGCAGCAGAGTCGCGTGCATCTGCCTTGTTCAAACGTGATTCTCGTAGAGCCTTGGCGATACCAGAGCATACTCATAATATTTCTGACTTGGAAAGAATCATACAAGACGAATCAGTAACCCCACTTGTCGTGAATCGCCGCTTGTACAGAGCGCACCGTGAATTCAGACTCTCTGTGACTGCTGCATGCAAACGATTTGAGGATGAAAAGATTCGGCGTGCTATGGAAGAACTTAAAGCGAGAGAGAATGCGCTGCAGAGTAAGCACACGGCAGGATTAGTGATGAGACACGGGCAGGCGTTAAATGAACAATCCATAAAGAATTTCCTTAAGAAGACAATGGAGGAGCAGCAGCTTGCTGTTGATAAAGCTAATCGACGTGGTGGGAGGGGAAGAAGTAGTCGCAAGAAAACAATTTCTGACATGAGTGGTATGCTCTCACTAGTAAACGCTCCAGAAATGCCGCAAGGAAGCGAAGTTCCGACTCCACAACGTGCTCTTTCAGGTGGTGAGCCAACGATGAACGAAAGAACCACTGTGAGTACAGAGTTACCGTCAGTCAAAGAGAATGAGAACCTGCTTCGAAATCCTACAAAGCCTGGAGAGTTCCACAAAACAAACTATGACCCATTCTTACAAAAGAAGAGCATCTACACGTATGGAATGCCACGTTCGCCTAGGATTACGGCACTGGAGACTCCAGCTACAGATAAGATTCCTCCACTTATTCCATTGTAAATTGTCAATTGCATTGACCCTTGAAGAGGAAACATTACATCAAAAGAGAATGGATTGTTGTGTATTGAGATTTGTTACAGTAGCATTGATGATTACTTGTGGAATTAGTGCAAAGGCTCGAGAAATGAAATATACAGTAATGAAAACTAATAAACCAAAATCCTATTATGTATGTCATTGCAAATTGTCATGCAACACCGTTTATTTTTTGCTCACTACCGGGAGAATGTTAATGACTGTGGCATGAGTGACATGATCAAGATATGGGAGCACCAAATTATATCAAATCCCAATTTTTAGCTTAATGCATCATGCATACGGCATTTGGTGTACTAAGAAGTTCGTATCAACTAAATGCTTTGAAGTAGCCATACATATGTTCTTACCATCATGCAGGGATAGTTGAGCGAGCATATTTGTCGTATGTAGTTTTACTTTAGATAATCAAATTGGTTTGGCGCGCGTGAGTTAAAAAAATCACTTCTTAAAATAGTGACTAAAACTATGATATTAATCATTGTTTATGTCATAGTTTTAGTCATTTTTTTCATCGATTTAATAAAGTTTTAAGTCATTGAAAAAAAGATTTTTTGGATGCCATTCGTCGAGATATGAACGCTCCAATAGCCAAAAAATTGCATGACATTGTCCTTCACAGTCACAACCAAGGTAGGCATGACACTCAATCCAAAAACAGACTGAGGCATGTCAAACAGAAGTGCCAATTCATTGCCAGTGAATGCAATGATACTGATGAAAATGAATCAGAATTTGAACATGAGCCAGTCAAAACGAACAAGAGATTCATACTTGAAGACAGTGATGATGATTCAGTTCAGGCAATTAATGCCAGAAAGAACAAAGCAAACAAATCAAAAAGGCTTGGCAATAGAAAAAGAGTGATTGAAGAGATTGAAGAAGATGAGATCAAGCAATCACAAAATTTCATCACACAACAAGACAATTTTCATGGAAGTGATCTCCAGTCACTTGTTGCTAAAAAAAGTCAACCACCTTCATCACCCTCACTTGAACAAAGCCTAACTGACAACTCAAAATTGCTTCAAGATAGGAGAAATCAATTCAAGAAGCAAAAGACAACGAAGTCTTTGATGAAGTTAAATCAACACAAGAGTCTCATACAAAATGGCAAATCAATTATTGGGAGTGGAAATAACCTTCACTCACATGATAAGAATGTGAAAATTTCTGCCAACAGAATTCAAGGATCAAATCTTGACAACAGAATCATCACACAAGACAGTCACAATACAACCAACAACCACAACAATCAAAAATACAACATTCATTATCACAACAATTTCTACATGATGCCAACAAATCAAC
>JALLPH010000895.1:0-13738 GCA_036939855.1 Cyclotella choctawhatcheeana
ACCTGTTCATGTTTAAAGCCACACAACTACTACCACTATCTTCTACAAACACATCAATACAGCCCTTCCGCCTCCAACTCACATCCTCAAGCAATATAGCGAGGAATCAAACGACTATTATTTGAAGATGACATTATGCTAGTCTTCATCCATTTTTTCCATGTTGAAGAGTTCCGGCATTTTCCAGTCCCTCAATATTTCAAACGCAATCGATAGTGGCTTTACCTCATCTTCTTCTTGCCTGCCCATTTCATCAAGTAGATAATGTTCCGAAAATGGCTTGAGCAACGCTAGTATTTGTGGCATGTGTTTGATGCTGATATCATATGATTCAAAGAATGCTGCATTCTCGCGATTCCTGTTTCGAGTTGATAGAATATTGTAAATTTTCTTTCTTCTATTCATAGCTGGATCATTGCATGTGTTGAATTTATGAATATCAGAAGTCGCAACAGTCGCACCATAATTGTCATATCCAGATAGGATCAAGTTGCAGTGATGATTTGAATGAAATGCAGCATTCAAGCTCAAGCGGTTGAAGACTACAGATTCCAGTATATGCACGTTGTTTGGGGGTTCATGACGTGATTTTAACTGGAGTCGACGCAGAGTATTGTTGTTTCTCAAGGCATCTGTAATATAAACAATTTCATCCTCATTGAAAAAGAAACAAAATGGATCTCCTTCAATTACAAGTTCTTTCAGAGACGGGTTCGAAGATAAAAACTCCAGCATACCAGTAGGCTCCAAATATGGGGTGATTTCAGGGTCAGAGAGATGAATCTTTTCAAGTTTTGCACTCTTCATTGTGATGATCCCTTCAAAAATACCCCCTTCTTGATCTTCTTTATTTAGGCATCCGGTCAGTTCCACTTCTTTCAGTGATGCATGATTGCTTATAGCTGAACACATAGTATCAAACTCATGTGAGCTGTCAAATACGACATTGTGTAATCTCAATTCCTTCAGTCTACTATTAGCTTTTACGCATGATACAATGAAATCAATGTAACCAGCCCCATCAAGGTTATTTGAGAAAAATTTCAATACATGGAAATGTGTTTGTTGTAAAGCATCCTGCAGCAAATCCAGAAACTTTCTAGGGATTTCATAACTCCCAATAATGAAATGGAATTCTTCATCCTCGGTGTAATCAATGGTATGTCGATACTCAATCAATGCATCGGCAAACTCTTTATAATGAGGAAAATATCCTTCATAGTCATATGAATGCCCCCATTGTGCATTTGGATTAGGATCGACGATACGTATAATCTGACCCATTCTCATCGCTGTAGTGGCATTCCTAATATCAACAATGTCTTGAAAAATTTCGGTGGATTCATCATGATCATCCCCAAACAGTGAACGAAGTTCATCATAAGCTGGTATTTTGAGTGGATATTTCCAATGTTGATTTTTGTGAACAATGTCCAGGTATTTTGCCTTTCTATCGGCCTTGTCAAACGAAGTTTGCAATAATTTAATTTCCCCCTCCAACCGAGATATTTTATCCAACATCGCATGGTTAGTATGATGCAGTTCGTCACATCGCTGTTTCAGCTGGGAGTTGGTTTGGTGTAAAATCTGGCACTCTTGTTTTAGGTCAGAACACTCATTCTCCAGCTGATCGACGCGAGATTGAAATTCACCTCGTAGCTCAGCGCGTAGTGAATTCATATCATGGCGCAGTTGTGCCAACTGTGTGGTGTCGACGAAGGAGTTCTTGCTCATCGTGGATGGTTTAGTCTTTAGAGTCCGTCAGCGAAGATGAACGCCGTGTCCATCAATCAGAGGCCAATTAATTTTCATCCTAAAAAGTAGGTGTTTTTTGCCCCCAATATCGAATATCACCCTGTCCGATAAAATCGCTCCCGCGCTCCGCGCTCCCCCATGAGCCTCTATTCATGAGCCTCCATGAGCCCATACCTCCATGAACCTTGAACCTTCATGAACCCTCAAAACCATAAACTTTGGGACTCGTATGCGTATCATAGCATTCTATTTGGCATAGATATTTGTGAGACCTGAGCTCAAGTCGGGTAGGTATGCGTTACACTGAAGGCTAACCGTCCACCTCCGTCCACATAGCAATCGGGAACTCGGTACCTCTCGTTACGTCTGGTTAGAGAATGATTACTTCATCCTTGTTGAGCAACTTACAATGGCCATATTTCAATGTATTGTCTTTAACAATAAACCACTCCCCATATAGCGAAGACTATCATTGCTCGCATTGTTAGATTCTCTTCGTACTTCGTAGTCTAGATCGTCTCCTTCGCTGAAGTGTTAGGACTATCTCTCCTTCAAGAGACAGATCAAGATCATATGCGCAAGATCTTTTCAAAGAACAAGTAATGATCATAATAAATAAAAACTGAAAAAAAATACAGATACATTTCCCTAAAGAAACAACCCTTTTGCCCATATTTAAAGCCCTTGAAAAAACTCTCGAACATGAAACTCTTCTCGTCTTGAGCCAATTTAAACACAATGGCCCAGTTACATTCTCCTTGCGGGTAATCAGAGTGGCGCACTTCTACCTCTAATTTTGTAAACAGTAAAGTAGTTGGATCAGCCTTCCGCAAGAGACAAAAAGCAAAATGCATAAGCCTTTTTCGATCAGCTTCTGAGCTTGAGCTATAATCTGAGCCGTCGTCATTGTAATTGTGCTCCATCTCATAATTGTAACTCCAATCACGTATCATTTCTGCCACATCAGACCGGGACATATTATCATCATGATGAATACCTACTTTCCAACCAATGTCGTCATTGTGCTTATCTTCGGGGTTGACAGCGAAGTGGCTAAAATCAGCAAAGCCTCCTGTAATATTCTTATTCAAAAGGCTAAGTGCTCTGAACTCTTCATAAATTGTATCGAGCCCATCATTATCACTATACTCAATGCATTTTCTGCATTGCTGCAAAGCAGCCTGTGTCAAGTTAGTCTTTGATTCATGATTGTTTGTCCATCCATATCGAATCAATGATTCAATACCACTCTCTTGTGTGTTCTCAATGATGAAGCAATCCACAATGACGTCCTTCATTCTAGCCTTCGCTTCTTTGCTCAATGAATCAAAATTGGGAGAACGGTTTAGTTCACGTGTTTCGAAAGCCAAGTTTGCACATTTGTCCAAAGCTCCATCAGCACGCTCTTTTAAGCAGTGACACGTTTTTCCAACCGAAATGATGCTGTGAAAATCACAAAAGGTAAGCAACTCTTCCATCAAGCTATGGTCGAGCTGCCCAAGATCACCGCCAGGAGTGGGTGGGTTCTCCAACCAAGGATTTTTCATCCTTAGCTTACTTATCTACCAAGATCTAGAACGATGATGACCTTATGATTATGATTGCTTTATCATGAAGCGTTTCTTGCCTAGTGTCTTGAGTGCTCTACATTTTTGTGTCTTGAGTGCTCTGCAACTTTTTGGTTGAGACGAAAAGTAGCCGAACTAATGCAAATGGTAATGTCACTTTTCTTTTAACCCCAGCGCTCGAAAAACAGCATATTTATTATGACCTATGCATCGCACTGTTTGAAATAATAATAACACTTGAAACTAAAGTTTTTGGCACAAGTTCTTTAATCTTCAATAGAACGAAAAATCTCAGCCGATCCTAAGTACTTCTCTGTTGGAAAACCCATCCTGAGATACGCTCAGTCATGAATTGCTAGTTTTCTATTTTTGAAAGTGTAAATTCATTTAGTAAACCCAGTTGATTAGAACTTATTCAGTTCGACTCTAGATGTAGATAGCAGTATGTCTATGGAGATGGTCTGTGTATCATTCTATCCAGCGACTACTCAAGCCGCACACATTTCAGTGTAAAAATATATAGCATCCAGGCATGCCATCCATCAGTATCCCTTCTTTTTGGATCCAGAAACAATATCATCAATACGAAGAATCATGCAAGCACTTTCTACAGCAGTTTTGATTGTCTGAATCTTGACACTGAATGGCTCCCAAACGCCAAATTCTTCCATGTCCACTAGCTTACCGGTGGTACCATCAATGCCCCAATTGCACTTGGGAAAGGAATCTCCATTCGATCCGTTCTTTTCCAACTCCTCGTAGGCAGCGGCATGCTTCGCCCTAAGTTGAGTCACAGTTCGAATGACACTAACACCGCAATTTTGCGACAAGGTTCGTGGAATCACCTCCATAGCATCTCCCACCGCCAGGAATGGACCCTGTTGAACACCCTCGAGCTTCAAACCAGCCTTACGCAGCCCCACCGAAACGGCCATCTCGGTAGCACCACCCCCGGGCAACAACCTCGGATCAAACACCACATTCCGTACAACCTGCATGGCATCGACCAAATTCCTCTCAATCTCATTCAACACGTCCTTACTCCCCCCCCTCAAAATTACAGTACAAGCCTTGGGATCCACACACTCCTCAAAGAAGGCAAAGTACTCCTCCCCAATCTTACGTACCTCAAACAAACCGCATCCCGTCCCAATATCCTCCTCCCGTATCTCATCGGTCCTACTAACAATGGTAGCCCCCGTCGCCCGTGCCACCCTATTATTATCCGTCTTCCTCAACCTCCTAAACGCCGTAATATTCGCCTTGGCAAAGTAATGCTGCGCCAGATCGCTCACGCCCTTTTCCGTAATCACCACATCGGGCCTAAAAGCAATAATTTCCATACACATGTTTTCCACGTACTCTTCCTCCATTTTCAACAACGTATTCCAATCTTCCTCGTCGGTAATCTCGACATTGGTCTGTGATTCGCCCTTTTTGTATTCGAGCGGGGTATCGAGGAGAAGTATACGTGGGTTTTCGATACGACGACGCATTTTGGAATGTGTCACGTCCTTGTTGAACATGACGCCCTTGAGAACGGTACAGTCTGCGATTTCTCCGCCGGGGATTTTTTCGATTTTGGCGTAACGTTTAATGTCCACCTCGGTTCTTTGGGTGTAGGCATCGTGATGAATCGGTGGTAGAGTCGTCGATGATGATGATGATGTAGAAGAAGAAGAAGAGGGAGTTGTTTCACGTGCCACGGTCAACACAGCCTTCAACGCCATATCCACCATAATATCATTCCATCGACTCGAAAACTTCGTCCCGATACAACTCTGTACCAATGATTTCATCCGTACCGTATCATGTACATCCACAACCAATGCCAATTTTTCGCAAATAGCTAATGCCTCCGTCAATGCGTAATTGTATCCACGTACAATTACCGTGGGATGGATGTTGGATCGTACGAACGGTTCGGCATTGATGAGCATTTCGCCGGCTAGGATGATGACGGAGGTGGTACCGTCGCCTACTTCCTCGTCTTGGGCGCGAGAGAGTTCGATCATGGATTTGGCCGTGGGGTGGGAGACGTCCACTTCGCGGAGGATGCAGTTGCCGTCGTTGGTGATGACTATCCCTCCCATTGGATCTAGTAGCATCTGCATTTGAATCATTTGAATTGTTTTAATAGGAGTGTAGCAAATTGGATTGAATTAAGTAATTGGAGTCAGACAGGCAATGTGTAATAAAAACAACACTATCCACACGGAATAAAAATACATTCAAAAAATGAATAACCACACGCCTCTAAACTAAACTAACCTTGAGCATAGACCTAGGTCCGAGCGTACTACGAATAATATCCGCCACGCTTCGTGCGGCATTGATATTTCCCAATTGTGCCTGACGGCCCTGTTGTCTTTGGGTCTTGGCGTCTGAATGTTGGCGGCAGAAGAGAAATAAATTAGATTTGAATATTAATTGGGATTTTGGATTGTAAACGGTGGCCCCATTCAAATCAAGCAATAAACTGACGCCCATCAAGGAGTATTAATCCCCGAAGCAATGTGAATCAAATCGGACAAGGGCGAAAGACCAAAAATAGAAGACGAACGAAACAACACGGCTGACAGGGCAACGAGCGATATTAAAAAATGTACAACACTCACTCAAGACCATGACTTGTCCCGGTGCGGGACCTCGCATTGCCATTGTAAGATATTTGTTATTATTATTCGAGAGATAGAGATAATGAAAATGAACAAACTGAATTTGAAGCTCTGCTGGCCGGCGGAGGTTTGGATTTGAGGGGGAAACGGCACTGTCGTCGAAATCGAAAATGACAAGCTGATGATTGTGGGGCGTTTGCGGTGCTGATTAAATGATATCAACTTTAAAGGTATTTAGTTACATTCTTTAATATAGTATTATAAGAAAATATATCTTACCTTTGAATTTTTCCGTGTGGACTCTTGAAAAAAAAACGGCCGTCAGACTTTCCCGCCAACCAAAATGAGAAAGATAATATGTATGGGTGGAACTGGCGGGACATGATAACCACACAACTAGGTACCACCCGTGGTACCAAGTAGATAGCCCCTAATTAGTAACGACCACTCACACACACAGCCGTCAATTGGGTATCTTTGCAGCTTCACCGATCAATGGCAACACAACTACAAAGCCAATCAAGTGAGCAAAGTAGCCAAGTCCAAGAGTTTGGAAGCGATGGTAGGTGACACTGCTAAAGTTCACTTTGAAGCAGTTTCCAACAACACTACTCCAAGGTTCGCGTGGAAGTGACAAGACAAGCCACTGAGACAACACCAGAGACACGCAAGCGAATGCCAATAGCAGAGAAGGATGCCTTGCAAGAACTAGCCGCTCTTCACAAGCAGACTAAGAGGATTGATCATCAAACCAAGCAGCGCCTGGAGATGATGATCTTCTACTATCTCTGCCCAATCTCTCCGCTTTCTTAGAAGTATTCGGTGAATAAAAAGGCCGGAGATCTGTCTTTTGACAACATTGTTATCTTTTATGAACATGTCACTACAAGATAACTTTGTATTTCAAGGAATCCCTATTGAAAAGAGTCGCCAATTTGAGTCTGCTTACCATCGAACTTTCGGTGTTTAAGGAACGGCCGTTGAGTTGGTATCTTTAAGTGGAACAATTTATGAAGACACTATTTGAATAAATCAATCATATATTACTTTTTTACAATAACCCTTCATGATCTTCTGTTTTTCGAGATAGTAAAGGTATTTTTGTTGGTTAGATATTGCTCAAGGCTTAAGGACCAAGTTCTACAGTAGATTGGCTTGGATTCCTTTGCTTGCCTCATTTAGGTCAATCCTTACGGTGGGCGTGAACATAAATACAAAGCTGATTTTGATTACTGCAATTTCTTGTTGATGCAAACTTCCTTCCTTATGGGCCTTTTTCTCAGTGTGACACGGGACACGAAAGATTTTAAGCGGATCTGGGTTATGAGCCCATAATACGATGCAAAACAATAAGCTTTGCGTTGGATTATGGAGAGGCTCAACGCGAAACTTAGGGGATATCATTACGGAATATCACATGGGCTATTTTAGAGAAAGCTTCTCATTCATGATACCTCTTTCTTTCCACATTCAAAATTCAAATTCTAGACTTGAACCAAAGTACACAGTCACAGTACAAGAACAGATCTATTGATTCCTGCCCATGTACAGGACCTAATTATGTCACATCTTCTCATCTCAAGTTGATGTTAGCCTTTGCAGTACCATCAAGAGATGATGGGGCAAAAGTCACGAACCTTTGCACCCCGCAATATCGTCAATACCAATACATGATTTCTGACCACCAGAGCTTTATCAGCTGCTCGGTAGTAGTAATATTTGCGCAGTATGGTGATTTGCTCCGTGGGGTCTATTGCGGTCGCTCTAACCATTTCCCCACTATTTGTTGTGAAAGGGAATCTGAGGGGAAATGAGAGAATTGAACAAGTTCAGAGCAAATCACCTGCCTTCTATTATTATTTTCACAATAGTATGTGCGCTGTTGACGATGTTGCGGGGGTGTGACAGCAAATTTCACAACAGGTCATGGTTAAAATCAATTTTTATTTTAATGCGGGAAGCCTCTAACCTCTAACATAAACAATTGTATCTCATGGTGCCATAAGGAAGTAATCTTGCACCAACTGGAACTTGAACTTGAACTGAAAAGAGTTTTAAGTTTGTGCTCATGCTCACCAGTAAGGATCAGACTGAGTAGGTCAAAGAGTTAAAGCCAACAAACAAGGTTCTCTCTTCCTCCTTAAAGTGAGTGATTGCTCTTCTTCTCATGAGAGCACCGAGTCCACAGTCACAGCACTCATAAGGAGCTGAAATACATCTAATAATTTAATTTTAATTAGTCTAATATATTCAGAGTTCAGAGTTTCTCTTCCAAGAAAGAGATCATTGAATCTAACACTATCTATCAGCACCATAATACATTTATTGATCGGCTCACACCCTTATTATGATTGGAGGCAGTTTGACTCTCTTCTTTTAGCATATGGCACATGGAACTGAAGAGTCTGCAGCTTTGGTACTTAAACAGGTAACACAGATGGAACTCAAACTACACAGGGCAATCACATCATCAATCACCACATTCATATGATTCAGATCTTGGATTGTCAAGTCAAACTCTGTTTAATGTATAATTATCTAACAGCTCTGAAAATGGAGCACTGCTGCTCTATTAACTTTCAGGGAAACTAAGTAAATAGTTTATTAAGATGGTTCCTACTACAGCGCAAAGTCCCAGTTAATAATTGATGTATGCCCCCTGGATCCAAGAGGTCTTTGCAGACACCCCTTCATATTGTAATTTATCTGTGAAAGGGTCGGATCCCATGTGCCAGAGGCATAAATGGATGCGAATGAAAAAAACTTAAGCTTGGTAAACAACTATCAATAATCATAACTCTTAATCTTAACTCCACGGTTAGTTTAATTTGTGAGATGTTATAATGTATCTTTGGGGAGAAATCTCATACTTTCACTTTATCTATAAATGTAGTTGTTAGTGGATATAAATCGATAAACACAATCATCCAACTATTTAATTTTTTTCATGTATGTACACCAACAATCTGACCCCTTCACCTTGGCCTAGCAGATAGAATCAAGGTCATTTGTGGGTCATAAAGTTGTCAAAGGAGGCAAGCAAGCTAAATTTAACTATATTAAGATTGACGGTAGATGGAGAAATGTATCGCCATGTAGAGAAAAAAACATGAATTCCTTTCATCAATTTATTCTCTAACAAACAAACAGATGGAATCGAGTTCCATGTAATATCGTCTAATATTTTTATTTGCACTACTAACTACTATAACTACATCTCTATACAATAAATTACACCATCATCAAATAGATGATAACCCACCAAGGCCATACTGAATGCCTAGTTGCTCAACAAGTTGCCATATTTTCGATGCCTGAATTCGTGTAATTGAACGGCAAGACAAAATCCTGGACTAATATCGGAGCGTTGTTCGGAGCGGAAGAGATTGCCTTGTTTGAGTCAGTAGAAGCTGACTTCTCAATGCCAGGGCAAATTTGAGCATCTTCTGCGTATTTTTCACCCCATTCCTCGGCACATTGGTACAGAGTGCTCCATTCGGAGCCACATCTTGCATCGCACTTCTGGGTCTTACATTTGTGAAGTTCGCCGCAAAAATTGGACGCCAAGAGATCAGGGAAGGTCATATTATCTTGCACCTCCCCCGCGACGACGTCAAGGATGCAGGAGAAACATATGCCATTACCCTTGTCGGATACGCATTTATTGACACTGACAATCTCGGGTACACAAGGTGTTTCGTCTTCAACCTTGTTGTTTGCAAGTACGCTAACAATCCTCACGAATGCGCCGAAATTTACCATAGTGTATTGAGTGTTAAACAGGCAGATTATGCAGAAATATACGAGATAGTGATCCCCAACTGGCGGTGTACGATGTGATGTTAAGGAGAGGGAATTATTATTTTTATCAAGTGAACGATCAGCCCGTTTGACTGTGTTGCTGTTCATGGGAGCAATTTTTTATTCAGAACATCAGGCAAGCACAGAGGAATTGGTACTGTCATTATGTCATTACGAATCCCGCCAATTTGAGAAATGCTGAGAGTGGACTGGGTTCTGGGTTGACAACGTAAGCAATTCTACAATGGTGCAAAGAAAAGTAATGATGCTCTAGCGCTTGCAACAATCATCAAGACTTCCAAAATGGCAAGCACCCAAAACAACAATGACGACAATGAATTCATAATCCAATCACAACTCTTGGAGAAATACAAAACTCGATTCTTAAATATAAATCCATCTGAATTACACTACCCAGCAGGAATGGTAATACCCAAACTTCCAATGTATCATCCCTATCATCCATTCAAGAGAACTTTTGGGGATGATGTATTACAGGTACCATTGGCAATGATATTACCCGATTTGAAGTTAGTCCCCAAACCCTTACTTGATATCATATCAACCATCAATCTTACTATTCCAATCATTTCATACTTTGTGGCACAAACACTGCCATACGAAGATGATACAGAAGTGATACCAAGATATCAGTATGCCATATTTCAAAATGCCAAAGGAGAAATGAAAGGGTTTGAATCAATGTATGCTCAAAGTATTATTTACGAAGGCGACAATCTATTTGGAGAGTTTTTACCGACATCAAGAAAGATTTATGAGAGCGAAAAAAATAAGGTTTCACCTACAATTCTCTGTGGTCCTACAAAATTGGTTTTGCAAAATGATCCCGAGTCTACGTGCACGGTTGACACTTTGCAAGGCAGGTACTTGTGGACATTAGTGTTGGGCAGTGCAGAAGACAAAGTGATTGATGGATTTTTAGAGAATACATCACATGCGTTCGTTGGTTGTACATACTTTATACGCGGCGAACGTGGCTATCAAAACTTTCTCAATTGGATGACACATAAGTCACCTAAGGAAGTCTTGGATGTGCTCCCAGAGGTCATTTCTGGTGCAACCCTTATGTGAGACTCCAGAACTGAAATACATCTTGAATTATTTCAACACGAGAGCAACAACAAATCAAATATTTTCTTCATAATATGCACTCTTCTCTGCTAGAAACAATGTTTAATACAAAGATTTAATCAAACAAAGTATCCGACATCACATGCTGACACCCTAAAGCTATGTAGGCACTTTCTTTATTTCCCTCCTCTACAAACAATAATCACTACTCATCTCACACTTGTTTACCCCACACACAAAAATTACTGGTAGGATTGGCTAATACTTGACCCCACACACAGCAATTACCGGTAGGATTGGTAAACTGCAGAAATTTTGCCCCACGCACAATCTCAAAAATTGGCAGGATATGGCAAACAAAATCTCCGCCTTCATTTACTGGTACGAAGGCGCTCCCCAATTTGGTGGCTGTGGTTGCTGCTGTTGCCCCCATTGAGGTGGCTGCTGCTGATTCATAGACTGACCCATACCCATGGGTTGCTGCTGCTGATTCATAGACTGGCCCATCATAGGTTGCTGCTGCTGCATACCCTGTCCATATCCCATTTGCTGCTGACCATACCCCCCAGACATGTTATATTGAGGAGGCATTGAACCACCCATGCCCCCATACTGATTCTGCTGACCGTATCCACCCCAGTTTCCGCCTTGATTTGCAACTGGGACCAATGCACCGCCCGGAGGAGCATTCATTACTGGTTTCTTCTCTCCCGTACTCTTGGCATTCTTGATTTCACCCAAGGTGGCATTACTCACAATGTTATTGTTATCAAACGGGTTATTGGCAGGTGGTTTGGCTGCCGCTCCAGTAATACCGAAATTATCAATCGATCCCATCAAGTTTTGCAGCGCCTTGTCTGCCATTGTCCCACCCGAATCTCCTCCATTTGTGGTGCCCAAGAGTCCATTGGAACCGCTGAGACTATTCATAGTGAGATTTGCAGTGGTTTGCTGCTGGGCCGGAGGCGCAGGTGTTGCAAAGGCAGGTGGTGCTGGAGCTGTAGACTGGGGTGCAAATGGATCCGATGCAGGTGGTGCAGGAGTGGCAAATGGATCTTGACCATATGCCGGAGGGGCAGGAGCAGGCACTGGAGCAGCAGGAGGTTGTGCAAAAGACTGGGAGGCAAATGGGTCGGCATAAGGGGCAGGAGCAGTTTGACTTTGCATTGGAGATTGTTGGGGTGGAGGACTGGCAAAGTTTGGAGGAGATGCAGCCATGTAACTCCCACCGAATGGATCAGAGGGAGCAGGAGGGGCAGGTGCATATTGTTGTGGTGGCTGGGATGCTGCTGCTGACATCCAATTGTTATTGTCTGGTGCAGGAGCTGCCTGTTGAGCCCATTGGTTGTTCTGTTGAGGTGCTGGAGTCATTGCCCAATTGTCGACAGCAGGAGCAGGAGCTGGGGGGAGAGTGTTTCTGTTTACGACAAGAAATAATATGTTGTCAGCACGGATAAAATGTACATTGATATTATCCAGCAAGGCAATTAGCTTCAGTGAAAAGTTTCCATGTGCACATTAAGCCACACACATCACAAAACAACTCTGAAAATCAACATTCAGAAGGACAAGAAGGAAAAGAAGACTACTCACCCAGTACTAGCAAAATCATCCATAAAATCAATCAATAAATCAGCTGCCTCTGATGACATCTTTTTCTCCTGTCCTCCCTCTGAACTTTTTTGATTACGTGCCTGTTCTTCCGCGAGGGATGCTTTAATTGCCTCGCGGAGATAGGCTTCCTCCTGTACAATACGATAAACACAATGAATTGAAGTCATTAAAATGAGTGGAATCAAACAAAATTACTTTGCAGAAGCAAAAAGAAAAACTAACCTCATCGGGATTGTGCGGTGCCTCAATAGCAGCAATATCCCCCCTACTCCTCCTCTCGGAACTCTCGGCCATCCTCCCATTAGTCACCCCAACATCGGCAGTATTGGGACTCAAGGTCCGTCCCCCCGTCAACCCCAACCGATACACCTTGGGAAACGTAAAGAAGCTCCTCCCATCCACGAAAAAATCATACTGCCGAAACCCCGGATCCACGCTCATGGGAGCCGTGGCATGCGCCACCACCTTCAACACGTGATTGCCCCTCATAGTCCACGAGAAGTCGATGACGGCACTGCGGGAATTGGAATAATGCACCTCCTGCCCGTCGGCCAGTATCAAGCGTTTGCCGGAGGTGACGCTCCAGACCAGCGTGATGTCGTGCTCTTCGCCGCGGCAGGCCGTGCCGGTTTCGCCGGCGGCGAGAGCGTCGGGGTTGGCAAAGCCGAAACGCCATCGGACGCGACGTTTGGTGTTGGCGATGCGTTTGCCGCAGGCTACGGCGGTGAAGTCGATGGCGTAGAGAGGTCTTTGGGTGGTGGAGCGGGAGGAGGGGGAGATCGGCATGATTACTTTTTAGGATATGATGTGCGTAATCGTTGTGAACGTTGGTGATCTACTGCCGTCGGGGATATTGGGGGTGAACTATTGTGTGCTGTCTTCGCTTTGCTGGTTTGCTTAGCCTGTGTGTTAGGTTGACGAAGAGAACCGCGTGAATAACCCAAGACCTTGCTTCAGCGGCGGCTCCTTGTCATTGCGGCTGTGTTTGTGGCTGTGGTGGACAGAATGAGAAGAGAGAAGAATCTTCTAAACTTTTCGACAAAAGATTCTTGGCTTAACCACGTAGGAATCAGTATTGACCTCAGAAGGACCAGCCGTAAAAACAAAAAATGCAGTCAGTAAAAAATTAACACAAGCGAAAAAAATCTGTAATGAAAAAAATAATGTTAGTTTTTAGGTATGGTAGTATGTAAGTATGTACTATCATCAGATAGGTACTAACTACTCTAAGGCGCGCTACCAACTTCCCCTTTAGTCGTACACATATTGGGTTATCCCCAGGCCGATGTA
>JALLPH010000896.1:0-13790 GCA_036939855.1 Cyclotella choctawhatcheeana
TACCGGAGAGGTCGGGTAGGTAGTCGGGTATACCCGATCACTCTACGATCAAGTCAGGTAGGTAGCGCGCCAACTAAATACCCGTACCCGAAGGCATTTTATCCGGGTATCGGGTGTCGGGTAAATTTCAGGCAGCAAACCCTGTCCATACCATACCTGTTTGACCGAAAACAGATGTGGGGGGTTTGGGGCTGCAACGTCCCCGATTCTATAGTAATAGTAAGGAGAGGATGGGGTGCAGTGCCTCAGAGTTTTCTTGGTGACAGACAGACCATGTATCTTTTCACAGATAGAATGGGTATCTAATATGGATTTGAGGCAAGAAGTTTTTTGACACCATCTTTAGTACTGCAAGAGGAGATGGCAGTGAAATACAGCTGCCCTTATTACTGCTCAGCCAAGATGACTACTACTTGAAGAAGAAACTGTAGATGAGTCTATCACAATCACAATGAAGTGTGATCGCCATGATTCATGATTGTATGGGATCTAATTAGGAAGAATGGTCATGTGAAGTACATTCACTCTCTTCTGTTCATTGTTCATGCTTCATGCCAGTATGATCAGAGCCACTCCACTTTTACTGCTTAAATTCATATTATTATTCTATAATGCAAGGTTACATTGAAAAATATGGCTAGGAATAGATGAAAAGTCATTATATATTGTTGGTATTAGTTGATGTCGAAACAACAATAAACATGTTCATTCAGAGGTTAACCTGGCTTCTGAAGAACCCATTTACAGTGCTGGCACCGGAACCACCACATGAACCAAGGCACCCAATTATTTGAATATATTATGGTTGTGGTTGTGGTTGTCAATAAGTTTGGGATGTCTGCAGTGCTGTTTTGTTGACTTGAAAGCACATAAACATAACATAATTATTTAGTCCAAATTTCACCCTTTCAATTGTGCAAAAATAGTGTTGCTCAGCAAGTTTTCAACCGCTTGCTTAAAAAAAGTGACTCAGAATGTAGCTACTTCTTTTGTACTAACTTGGGGTCTAGCTTGAAAGTGTATGAAAAAGTGCTAAAAAATCAGGATGGGGTCATATTTTTAAGATCTCTATTGATCTTATTATTTCTGACCAATTAAGAGATGGTAGGATCAGTTTGCTGGACTCTTTGTCACAGGAAACAATTGATATCATTGTGGCAACCGTGGAAGTGATGGTGGGGGCTCCCAACAAGGCTCAGGACTGTCTATTAATACTTGAGTTTTTCAGTCCAACTTAGCCCACAAATGAGACGCGAGACATGAGATTGAGATACCAACATCATGGATCTTTTTTCTCTAATCTTTGAACTGTTGTATTACTGCCTATCTCACTCTCACTCCGCCATCCCAATCCCAAGGCGTTGGTTGCTTCAGTTGTTGCTCGTACTAGCTCGTAGTACTTCACACATCAAAGACCAAAGACCATAGACCTAACCCCTCTCTTTCTCTTTTTGAATAATATATTACAAATTACAAATGCTGCTGCCCCTCAAGTTGAAAGAACTTGTGCTGGATATGATTGACTTCCTCCATTGTGGGCAGGCCCCAGTCATTAATGAATTAGTACAGTTACAGGACGAACTTCTTAAGCATGGGCATGGAGCTGGCAAGGTTAGTATCTACTATTCTCAATGAGCCGTTAGCCTAAAGCTCAGTTTAATTGTTCTTCTTCTACTACTCATATTTTGTGTGTTGAGGTGTGTGACAACAGTCAGAATGGGCACTTGTGGTTTCAGTTCGGTAGGTGCCCCTTGTTGCTGTTTTTGTACCTACCTGTTTTATCATAATATTCTCTCTTACCATACACTCCCGCTAGATAAATAGATAGCTTTCAAGACCAAACATGACTCGCACGTGACTCACCCCTTAAATCTTTAGTTGGCCAAACAACGAAAGATTTTCACGAGGAAACGCCTAAACTTTTAACAGCCTCAGAAAATCATTCCAGAACCATGCATTCCACCTCACACCGAGAACAACCAACCAATCCAACAACACCCACAACATATCATCCTTTCTAGAGAATAATTAGGCGTCCAGACATTGGCCAATCTCACAGGGCATGGCTGCTGCAATCGAAATGAACGATCACATAGCCTATTTCCCTGGCCCCATCTCTCTAATATTTGGGTCCGAGAGTCCCATCTCATCGAACGACATCGCTCCCCTCTTTCCCAACCGTAATCAATCGATTCTATCATGCGCTGTCACCGCACAGCAGTACATCCGCAACCTAAGTTTATTAGGGTGTAAATTTGTGAATATTAAAGAGGTATTTCGTCTGCTGGGTAGAAAGATGAGGCGGGAGAAACACATTAGAGAATTGTCTGTATGTAGCACGATTCCTAAACTTGGGAATAAAGAACTGATGCATCTTGCATACGGGTTATCCAAGAATTCTAACTTAGCGGTATTAGATTTGACCGGGGGAAATTTCGACGCACGTGGGTTGGCTGCCTTGGTGCCCTTTTTCCAGAGGAATCGCTCTCTTGAAGTGTTGTCGTTGGGGGAGAATGAAAATATTAAGAATGGGGGAGTGCAAGTGATCCTCTCTTCCTCAGTGTTGCACAAATTGCGAGTCCTGAACCTTGAGAGTTGTGGAATTAGTCACTTTGGAGATACATGCTTAATGCAACATGTTAGTCCTTCTCTTCGTGTATTGGAGTTGAGCCACAATGGGATTCATGACACTGGTGCAGAGAAGTTAGCCGAATATATCAGATCTGACTCATGCCAATTGGAATACTTGGGGTTGAAAAATGCAACCGTGGGGGACCATGGGCTATTGAGCCTTGCGGATGCTTTGGCAACAAACAGAACAATAAACACACTCAACCTTCAAAACAATGTGAATATCACGGACGTAGGGGCGTCTCGCATCCTCAAGACAATTTATGATACAGAAAAATCCATCAATTCAGTTGTTACGAGCAACCATGTTCTCAAGATTATCGACTTGAAAGGATGTTTGAAGATCAGCGAAGGCATTCTCTACAATATCTGTGCTATGTCAAACCGAGGAGTCCAGTTTAAGGTTTCAAAATATTTCGAGAACTTTGGCTGTGTCTCAGCACTTGGCTCTCTCGATTCGTTGCTACTGCCAAACATCCTTTCATTTGTTGGGAAGAAAAATACACTTGATGTTCTCTTTCGTACAGTGAAAAGCATTCCTCTATTGTACAACCGATTCGAATCTTCAAAGGAAGATGAATCAACTCCCTTCAGACTTGAAAGCAAATCTACCACAAAAAGACTGAAGAGATATGATTTCTTATATTACCTTATTCCAAAAGTAAGACTTACTATCCGATCGATGGATGGACGTAGTAGGTGCAAGCACGAGACCTGTTGTAAAAAGAGTACTAATAACTATTTAGACCAAGCATTATATGAAACCATCGACCGCTAACTTTCTCTTACAAACTTATACGAGAAACTGTGGTCTTGGTCAACGCTATCATTGTCGTCTTCTTTATCAAACTTTGATCTACAAGTAAACTTGACATTTTGCAAGTCTGATTCTGAAATCAATTTTGATTTGGATAGCTTACGAACCATTTGACGATGTGTTGAAGATGCAGTAGAAATTACATTGAATCTATCATTTGTGGAAGTTTGTGTATGGGTGCCACTAGAAGAACGGCACAAATAGTCGACCCAAAATATAACTGCATCAGCATTTCCAGTTTTCTCAAACTTGGCTGAAGCCCAGTAGTCATCCTTAATACCTAATGCCATACCTTCATACATAACTTCTGCGATACAGAATGGATGTGATAGTCTTTTGAACTTATATTGCCATAATGGAAGGGACACATCATATGTATGGTACCGATTGCCATAATGATTCACAGCTGTATGTTGAAAGCCAGACACAGCGTTTTTGTCACCTACGCTTCCATATGCATCAGTGAAGTCTTTGAATTCCACCACACATCCCATGATGCAAGCAAAAGATGGCACAGAGACTGCAGTTTCAGAGATTAACCCTCTAGTCTTGAATGACTTTATCAGATAGTAATAGTTCAAAGCCTCTTGGATATGATATCCTTCAAGCAGTTGATAGTATGGTTCTGCGAGAACTATTTCTGCTGGGCCTCCGGCAATGTAATCAATTGTCACGTTCTCTGAAAGAGCTTGAATGACTTGAAATATAGATTCGTTGTATGGCAGACCGTTCCCAAGTTGTGAGATTGTTGCTGCTAGCGTAGCCATGCCACTTTCAAGTGATGTGACACATTTTGCTTTACCAGCAACAGCAGCAATTATTGCACAAATACCCATATCTGACAAGTCCAATACAGATGCATTTGTTCCTTTCTTATCTATTGCATGTAGTATAGAATCACGGAGGATTGCTGTTCGCTTGGAATCGTTGAGCTGTAATGCGCGAGCGTGAGATATATGCGTATTGATGTATTGATGCTTACTGTTCACAGACAAGCTGGTTGATGTGTCATTTAACTTTCGTCGAATTGCTGGTCTTGAATTTATAACATTGTCATCGGCAACATCGAAAGATATTGAGAAGTCGTCATTTGAAGCAATGACGTGAATTGAACAACCCTTTTCAACCTCTCTCGATTGATGATCATCACCAAACAAAAAGAGGCACTGCTGCCAATGATCTTGCCAATGATTAATTTTGCAACTCATAGTATCAGATGGTTCATTTTCTAAGCAATCAGTTGGTTCGGTTGAATAAGTGTTTGACTCGTCTAGATCAAGTTCCCACCAGAAAAGTACTCCATCGATGGAGCCACTTGTTGTTATATTGAATTCAGTAGACACTGATTGACCACTTGGTGGAGGAAATGCATTCAAGCCTGATGCAAAGTCAAGAGTGAGCACTGTTTTGGGACTAGAGAGTTGTCTGAGACCAACGGATACAGAAGTTTCTTTTTCGTTGTCTGTTGCGTCAGACAAATAGTATCCATCATATTCTTGCAAAGGATCTGCCAATGACGTGTATTCTCTGTGTTGAGAATTAAGAATAGCTTCTGCGTGCACTGGAATTCTAATACCCGCAGCTGCTGTATTGTCTGAAATACTTGTATCATGACATTGAGCTCCTAGAAGAACACCATCATCACTGGTTTCGTTCGAATGCGAACTTTGAGGGGTTGTCGCGAGCCATACCCCTCCTGAATTATGTTTAAAGGATTTCAGTTGAGGTCCATAAAACGCAGTTACTCCATTCATCCCTGAATCATGTGAGTTCATTTGCTTGTTAGCTACAGGACATCCTTCCACCAGCACAGCTACGACTCTAGCAGACTTTGGCAACACTGTAGCATCTGGCTTTAGATGTCGCTCCCATGCATCTCTCAATGAAGACAATACACCTTCACCAAGCAACGTTGAATCAAGTAACTCTGATGTACAAATATCTGCTTTCTGCGGGTGCTCGGATGCATCTGAATTGAATCGAGAATCTTTAATGACAAAGTCTTTATCGGTAGAATGCGATTCGACTATCACAATACCACATTCCTCATGATGTGAACTTTCATTTTCATGTATAGTCTTTCTAGCTAATCGAGACATGGCCGACGCCATCTCACACGAAGTCACTTGAACTTTCATTTGTTTCTCAGGTTGTGATTTCCGTGCGTCAACAATGGCATCTTGACAATGCTTCAATGCCATCATTGCAATCAAACCTGTACCCGAACCAATATCTAGAATACGAATAACTCCATCGACATCATCGGGGTCATGCATTCGCTTTTGAACAACCGCCCGACAAGCGTTTCGAACGGAGCGGTTGTACATTTCATTCCTGATGTGATCATTCAGCATGGGAACTGCCCATAATTTAGTTCTTAGATGACGAACTATTCCAACATCGTCTTGATCCGATGTGTTATCGTCAATAGGCTTATTAATAGCAGCAGCAGCAGCAGCATCTCTCCAGACTATGCCGCCGTGTTCTCTGTCTAAACATGCCACCAGAACAATCTCTCTTGAATTGTCGTTGTTGTCCGATACTGATACTATGACAGCCTCGTTAAAGCGAGCGGATTGAAGGGCCTCGTGAATTGTTGTCTGGACGTCTTGTTCGGATGTCATGTAATGTATTATGTTGCTGTGATGGCTATGGTGTATGGTGGGCGTACAACGAGGAGGGTGTGGTGATCGGTCGGTGATGGGTCTGATATCTGATAGGCGCGAGGTGAGAGTCGATAAAAGGTATCTTTCGTCAACAATCAAGAGCAACAATGCCTCTTCATTATTTTCATTTCATCTTATATTCACACAACCATGAACTTTTTACATTCATCAGACGCCCCACCGCGCCAATCGCCGCGGCAGCTTTGGTGGGGTGGCCTATTCGTATCCAGCTTAACTGCAATGGGCTCCACATTTGAGGCCGTTCGGGTAAGTTAGAGTTTCGTCTGTTCTCTGTTCACATAAAAACTTCATTTTTCTAAGCGACATTTCTATTCACATCATTTTTATCAAGACACAACGATCATTCAATCCACCAACGATCGGTCCAACCCAATCACAACAATGGGCCGTGGCATCCACCACAATTACCTTCCTATTAACATTCCTCGTCATCACCGCACAAAAAATACCAGCCACATCCCACAAAGTTAATGGAACCAAATGCGAAATGATAATAATACTAATACTCCTCTCATTCACATGTGCCGCAGTGGGAGCATCGACCAATCCGGCCACCGGCTTGGCAGTGAACACCTCGGGTGGCGTGAGCTTTGGCAACTTGTATTATTCGACGTGGGCGTCGTTCGGGTCGGCATTCGCATTGCTTTTGTCGTTTATACGGACGGAGCGGGGAGTCGACGTGGCGAACGAGTTACAATCGCGGGGCAATCGATTTCGAAGCTGGGTTATATTGATTGTTACTACGTTGATTGTTATGGGGAGTAGTGCGAGTAGTTATGATGCTAGATGCGATGTAGACGAAGGTAATAGTCCTGTCAAGTATTGTAGAAGAGCTGCGTTGGGTGTTAGTGTGGGATGTATTGGATGCATTGTCAGTTTAGCGGTTGTGGCCGTGCGATTACTTTGTGTGGGACAAGATGATGACAGAGGGAATAATGGATCGAAAACTGTCTTTGCCATTGAGGGCATTGCAAGCGTGATATTATTTTGCATGTATGGTTTTGCGGTGGCTTATTTGACAAGTGAAGAAGGTCCAGGAGCTCCATTGGGCAATCTATACTATTCAACTTGGCTATCATTTGGCATCATATTTTTTGTTGCGACGTCATGCTTTGAGGAATTTCAAGCTGCCAAAACAATGATTCTCACTGGGAGGAAAAAACAATCACCACCACAGTCAATTCTTCGGGATACAGATTCACTGGCTCCTAGCGCAAATGTCTCAACAAACAATGACTCCGGTAGAGTTGGAGCCCACCCTTCTGATTGGTCTGGACGTGATAGAGATGCAGAGGTTTGGGGTGATGCTTCCGTAGGTCAAGACTCGAAATTTTCAACAGGCTCATCTTCTGTTGGGGAGGTTCAAATAAGTTAGTAATCAAAGTTCAGGTTCATAATAATGATAATAATAATAATAATACTGTTTCAATCTCACAATCAATCAAAGGCATAAAGATTCCAAGTCAACTTGTGGTACCTCTAGTACCTACCTTGTGGTCTTGTGGTACCTACTACCAGCTACTACCCTTCCTAGATATCTAGAGGAGATAGGTTTAGTATTTTTCTACATCTCTGTCACTGTTCTATCTACATTTGTCGACAAAAATTGCTACCGGCCGTCATTGTTCTGTCAAAAGAAACATCATGGCCGATCCGTTAGCCTCTGTATTCGGTACCGTTGACATCCTTTCCTTCATTCTTCAGTATACGTTGTCTGACACAAAGGAGGTCCCCTCTGTTGCCCTTACCTGCAGACGTTTCAATGAATTGGTAAATCTGAACCCGGTCACATCGGCTAGTATTTGGAAGCGCATCTGCGAAACTCAAAGCCCGGAAATAATCCGAATTTATGACCTCTGCAAAGAGTCGGAACTGTGCGTGTTTAACTGAATAATTTCTTTTTGATTGACCTATTAATATCTTCATTTGTCATCTAATTGAAATTACGCTTTGCTGCGGTGTCATTTTTTTACCAACTCACAAATTCGAATCGTTTGAAGAGCTAACAAGCCAGGTGGTGGTTGGAAGACTTTACTGTACAGGTCCATCACATCGTGCTTTGAACCGCATGGTATGAGCAAACAGTTGCAACGAAGTTTCGAGTTGGTATTCTCACAACAGGGTATTGTAGCCTTCACCAACTGCTGCGGGAACTGCACTGATTCCTATGAGGACTGCAGTAACAGTTCGTTTACGTCCCGTAAGCAGGGTATTACATTCTTCAAATTCTACCTAAATGGCATGAATTATTTTGGTGGAGATGTTTCCAATATAGGTGTCGCATACACTGACATTGATTACCTTCACAAAAATTGGGAGGATGAATGTGATATAATTAGAAGGTGGTGCGCTGTCTTAGAAGTGAAGGATTATGAAGTAGAGAAGCCGAAGTCTGAAAAATCATGCATCGTCGTTAGGTTTAAACAGCCAGTTACTCTTCCGGATTATGAATTTGGAACAGATGATGATAGCTTCTTTGACATGATGGATGAGATCGAGTATTTTGAACGTAATCGTTATTATACGAGTGATGATGATGATGATGATGATGATGATGATGATAGTGAGGAGGAGGAGGATGACACTTGTTCAAACAATTGAAAGGAGCACCGATTGAATTTTTTATAGACAATTTCAATTGTTGGACAATTGAAATTGCATTAGTTTCTTAGTTAATGGTTCAAGCAACCATTGCCAAAGAAGTCATGCATTCGTCATATGTATGATTCATTCGTATATAGTACATCATAAGAATAATGGTTTGACATTTTGTGTAATGAAAATACTATTAAAAGCACTTTCACCTCAATGAGAAAGAATTTTAAGCAGCTAAAAAAAGATTTAAGAATCCTGTGGAGGCAATATGTCCAATTCATCTTCTTCTGTCTTCTTCTCTCTCTCTTTACCAGTCTCTGAATCAATATCTGGCCACCATAATGGTAAATACGGTAGATACCTGTACTCTTTACTTCCCTCGCCAATTAAAATTTTGTTTGTCCTGGACCATTTTTCGTCCTTGCCCAAGAGCCCAACTCTGTCCAGTCTCATTTGAGCGAGGATTACTGTTGTTCCCGGTGCAGGTGACGACACAATCTTGCCTATTGTTTTGCCATCTTTCTTATCCACAATACTTGCTCCTGGTACAGCTAGTTCCGAAACCTCGTTCTGGAGTTTGTCACCAGCCTCTCTAAGTTTCTTTATCTCTTCCTCTCTTTCTCGAGCAATATTTGAATTTTCTTGAGTTATTCCATCACCACTATTGTCCTCTTGTGGATTGCCTTCTCCTTCCGGTATCTCAGAGGCATTAAACGAGCCCATCATCATGGATATCAAGCTACCAGCACCAGCAGCAGACATTTTAGGTAAAGGTGGAGGAATATAGCCAACAATGGTTGCCTTTCGTTCGATAGCACTACCATCGCCCCCCTCTTCTTTCGTCAGGCCGAATATCTTCTCCACGCCATCTTTTTCTCCTAATTCCTGTATCATACCCGCCATTATCCATGGTCTTGGTACTTCCATTTCTGTATCCACAATCATTATGGGCAATATCCTCTTCCTCACCACTCCAGTAAATTGACTCCGTGCCGTTAGTTCCTGACCGAGATAACATCCCTTACTAAAGGATATGGCATTTAAGAATTCTTGATTACATTCCAATGCGGTACGGGATGTTATTTCTGACCCCTCGGCTATTCCAGACAACTTTCGTATTACCGAATATGTCCCGGGTGCATGAGGGAAGAAATTGTTCATTAGTTTGGAGAAATGACGAGTTCGTTTGCTCCTATCGCTGGATGGTGCATCATTATCATCATCATCTTGATCATTTGCTATAGCTTCCGATCCTACACTCAAGATCCTCATCCCCAAAGAAGGATGGCGTGGATCCATCGCAGCCAAATACCCCGGAGGGGCGCCCTCGGCATTCAACGTCCCATACACAGCGTGCACAGAAATATCGCCAGTTCTATCAGCCAATTGAATTTTGGATCTGCGTAATTTATGTTGTTTCAAATGATCAAAGAGCATATCAGCCGTATCGGATGGAACGTCAATTAAATATTCGATAGTGGACGATGAAGATGATGATGTGTCATCTGTAGCCTTGTTGTCACCGTCAAGAGATCGTTTCCATAAAATGGCATCGGTCAGTATCCGTCCTCGATGATCCAAGAAGCAAGTAGAGCGCATTTTGCTAGTGAATTTCACTGGAACTTCTACCTCAACTTCTTCGGTAGCAGTGGGCTTTGGTTTGAGTCCTCTCGCCGTCGCCACGTCCTCCTCTTCTTCTCGCGGTGCACGTGGCTCGGAGGTTAGATCGGAGGTGACGAGGCCTTGGAGGTAGGTGGTGGCATGATCGGCTGTGCCGGAGACGGAGAGGATACGGCGTGATTTGAAGGATTCATAGCCTCGGCCCCATAGTTTGCCGTATTTGGTTGCTGCGGATGCCATGATGTGTTGTGTGGATCTTCTGTTGTCTGTTGTCTGGTTGATTGATTGTTGACCGAGTGATAGTCACGAGTCACGGATCGGTGTGAGTCATGAGTCATGAGAGTCGAAGAAAATCTTGGGATTCGTCAATAGGGATTCTCGATAAAAGATCCTCTTACTTTTCCTCTTTACTATCTTTTCTACGAATTCCTACGCAGAATTACTCTCCCTCTCGTCGGGGCCGACGCCTCGATCATAGAGCTAGCTTCAGCCGCCGCCGTCTACGTCCTCATACCATCATTCATTCAACACAGTTTCATTAAAAAGTTTCAGGTGTGTGTATTAGATAGACGATAATCATCGCTAGCCATTGGTCCGACCCATTCTCACAAATCATGTATCTCTTTCCGTTTCTTTCGCTCCTCAGATTAATTACATAACGAACTCAAGATGGTCAAGGCATACGAACTCCGCGGTCTTCCCAAGGAAGAACTCCTCAAAACTCTCGGTGACCTCCGCAAGGAACTCTCCGAACTCCACGTCGCCCAAGTCACTGGAGGGGCCGCTGCCAAAATCGCCAAGATTAAATCGGTACGCAAGTCCATCGCACGCGTCCTAACGGTACACAACCAGCAACAGAAGGAGGGCATTCGTAAGGCCTCGGCTGGCAACAAGTACATCTCCAAGGATTTGAGGTTGAAGAAGACTCGTGCCATCAGGAGGGCATTGACGAAGGAACAGAAGGCTAAGAAGACTTTGAAGCAGCAAAAGAAGGATACACATTTCCCCATGAGGCGTTATGCTGTCAAGAATTAGAAATCATAGTTTTTGAATAAGTAATGGAAAAAAATGATTACCACACGGCTGAAACACGGTGTTTGGACTCTCAAGTCCCTTGTCGAAAGACAGAGTCTTTTCTTTGAATTATCTACTACTGCTTCGTTGATCCTATGGATTTGAATGAATGCTATGTGTGCATGACCCTGCCTGGTGGTGGGCTGAGGCTTCAAACCTTAGGGGGATTAGCGTCCCAGTTGTTCGANGCTTCAAACCTTAGGGGGATTAGCGTCCCAGTTGTTCGATTCAACCTTGCGCACGGGGGACGGGTCAACGTCCATCGCTGGGTCTTGCTCGGTAAATGGCTGTTATGGGTAAGTGATTCTTGGTTGTTTGTATGAAGATTATGCCTGCAAAAGATGTTATAAATAACATTCGCCGTTTACCTGTCGGAACTCTATCAAAAAGTAGAATTGACGAGATTTGTTTTGCTGATGCAGCCTCATTGGGCATGTCTTAGATGTGTAGATGATCTGAGTTATGTAACTAACTTGAAGTTTAATATATTTGTGCCCTTTTTACATCAGGAATCAGACAACACGTTCTTCGTCTGGGTCATCTCTCGTGTTTTAAGGTAAGCTCCTCTGAAGCGAGTCCGCAGACCACCATGAATCATGGCTGTGACGATATCAATCATTGATCGAGACTTCAGCCATGGTTGATAATCAAATCAGTCTTTAAAGTTCTCCGAGCCATATTACAGTCTGCTTTGACTTTCAATGTATATTTGCCTGCCAAAAGTTTTTGTTTCGAAGTGATGAAGTCATTCTTTCCCCGTCTGATCGATAGATGCAGAGGACAAAGAAAGGCCCTGTCCTATAAGCCAGTGGACAATTTGGGTTGACTCTGATCGGTACTTTTTTGCTCAGTTGTCGTGCTCGATGTTTCAATGTGTTTTCTTTTTCACTCTTCCAGTGGTCTATTTCTAACCTACATTCCTTTTTGATTATAGACAGGGCAGCTTACACCGCATTCTTGATGAATCATTTGAAACAACTCCAGTTGTGTGCTAGATGCCTTTTTTGTAGGGTTAAGTTTAGCTACTCAAGTAAATAGATAAATCTTGCGTACATACTCCACATTATCCCTACTACCTGCTCATTGTGATATGCACAGGAGGGGCCTCACTACTTAGATACCTGAATAAATTCAATCACTAGCTTTACCTAGCAATTCACTCACGTCATAACTGGCACCTTGTATGGCAAAGCTATCTCAAAACAAAGGTAGACTTTGTCGAGATACGTAGAAGTTATTTTACTTCTGCACTCAACCTTGCTTGACACACCAACACAGATTGATGTAAACCAGATGAAAGGATGGTGAAGTAATGAGAGAGAGAGCTTGAATCAAAATTTGAACCTTCCATAACCCCAATGCTTTTGGGAATCCTGATTTTGGGAATCCTGATTTTGGGAATCCAATCAGCAGCAACCAGCAACCATCATACAAAATATTGGGGGTTACCACCTCGTGATCCTCCACCACTCTGATGAATGCGGCCGTGAGTGGACTAGATCCACCAGATACTTAAAAAGTACACTGGAATTGCAGAGCTCTGAGATCTTAATTGGGAAGAGGCCCACTAAGTTCTCGTGGAAAGATCAAACAGTTTGGAATAGCCAAGACCCGTATCTTCACCAAGGTTATTGGATAATAAGTTGGACCCACATAATATATGTTATTCAGCAAATGAAAATGCAGTTCAAATCAAAACAAACTCCAAGGTATAACAAGTGGGTGGGAAAAAAGAATTATTCCTCAGATCAAACAATTCCGCATCGGGAGTCTCTGATTAACTTTAGGCTCCAATATGCTGAATGATCCTGTAGTTTCTAAGCTCTTAGAAACAAAGTTAATTCATTAAAATCGTCAAATATTATGAGTGCATCAATATCTGTCAGCACACCAAACACTTGACACACTTTTTCTTCAAAGGTTGTCAAGCAAAGGACTCACAATCGTCATTGAAGCACAGTAAACCATCAAAGATGAAACTTACGCAGCTTTATGCTTATTCTAGCTACACAATGTGCTGATGATGATTGTTTCACCGAAGGCTTCAGAATCTTCAAAGACAACCAAGAATCAAAAGAAGTTGATTCACAAGTTTACTATTCGCGCTCTAACATTCCAGAGACAGTTGAAGTGACTCTCGGCTCCAAAGAAGTGCGTCATTGAAACAACACCAAAATCAAACATTGTCATGGTGTAATAGCAATGGGCGATCAGTGAGGACTTGGAGGCGAAGAGGTGATTCTCCAGCATAATGATGTGCAATACCATAATAGATGTTTAGATGCGATACAAAAGTAGATAGATAAAAGTAGATATCCCAGTACTTTCAGAATTCTGCCGATTCGGCAGAATTTCACGTAGGCCTG
>JALLPH010000897.1:0-13711 GCA_036939855.1 Cyclotella choctawhatcheeana
CTGAAACGCGAACACCAAGAAACGATTGGATAGTAGCCAGCAGCTCCATCATGAGTGCAGAGCGTTTTTTAGTGCCGATGACGCGGCCGCTTTCTTAGTCGCGGATCGATTAAACGCCCTACATGCAACTATGCACAGGGGTGCCGTTTGCAAATGAACATTGTTGGGGCTGGTTGCTGGTTGCTGGCTATGAGGCTTGCTGCTGTTGTGTCTTGTGTTTTATTGTGTCGGGCGCGCGTCTTGCGAGATAGTGTGTCCCATGAAAGGTAATGATGTAATTAAAACTTAAGAATACCTTTTGTCTTGTTTCATTTTGGTAGAGGTTGATAGGACTTTGAACTCCAGTTCTTTGCTTGAGATTCTATTACATGTTGCCAAATCATTGCCATTATCGTCATCATCATCCTTTTGTGCGTCTCTTTTGCTCCTGATGAAGAGGAATTTGGATTTGTAAATGTGCAATGCACTCTTCTGAAGCTTCTCAAGGTTAATAATAAGTAGTGATGCGATATATACCTTTTCCCACTGTGACTTTTTGCCCACGACTCCAATGACTCCAATACACTGTCACTCGGCTCTTTCTTTCTATCATTGACATTAACAAATCATTTACTTCAGTTGATTTGAGTAGCACTTCTACAACAATGATTGTTCATTTTTATTTTTAGCCAGCTAGAAAGTATACAATGGTGATTTACAGTTATGCGCATTATGCCAAGCTTTATCAGAAACTGATCGGATCAATGGTCATATAAAACATCCTAAGTGGTAAATGAAGTGATGAAGACGACTGCAAAAAAATTAAGCAAATGAATGATGGAGTTCGGTAGCGAGGCAATGAGAATGCTAATACCTAATACATAATGACAGATACAGCTGGACATGTGCATATAAATATAAAATCCTCAAAAACACTTTGAGGAATACAAATGCACAATAATTACTTGCATTCAAATGATGTGACTCATGCAAAGCAAAATGTTGCGACAATGCGTTTGCATATAACAATAACAGCAAACTCACTTCAGAATATGAAATCAAAATCACCAAGCTTTGAATACTGAATACTCTATACATTTCCAGATTAAGTATAACAATGAGTAGGGTTGACAGTTTGGGTATCTTTAAAAGTCAGAAGGTCTCCAAGTGGGATTGTTTGGTTTCTCTCATTGTGGAAGAATTCTAAGCAACAATATAATCTACTGTTTTTCAAAACAGGTCTTGGGCAGCTTTGACCATTCCCATTTCCCATTGCTCAACTAGCTTTGGTGCTCTTTGATGCCTTTTGGGGGATTAGACATATTCATTGATTGTACAGTTTGCTAAAAAAAGTCAGGCTCAAAGATAAATACATGTAAAGGGTTAATAAGACAAACCTTTTTGTTAACAAAGCACGAATCATCATTTCAAAGATAAATACAATCATGTAAAGGGTTAAAACAAACCTTCTTGTTAATGAAGCATGGAATATCATTTTCATGTATGTTGGGGTTCTTTACAGTGGCTGTCATAAACTTATTAAGTATCCCAGTTTGTCAAGATGTGTTTGTCACCTGGATTGGACAAAGACAACAAGGTGATTCTTATCTCCAACAGGTTAAATATATAATAGCACACATCTTTACATGTAAAACATTTGTTACATCTATATTCTCTTTGTCATTTTTAAGCCTTGACAAAAAGCACACACACACAAACATTCAATACATATCCTCTTAAATATAGCTACTGCGCATACCACAACAAAAATGTTTAAACTACCGATTGTCTCAATTCATCCAACAACGAATCGGTCCCCTGTCTTCTCAATTGAATTGGATCATCATCATTTCTCTGTTCTGCTTGATGGGATGGTACCACCAATACATTATTGACATAATTGTTATTACCTCCTCCTGACGAATTGCACAGATTATTTTTTGGTTTGGAATTCTTTGAATCTTGATGAGAAATAGAATAAAGTGTTTCTCGTGTCAATTGCTCGTTACTACTATTGGAATTGCTCCTCCTTTCTTGTGATACCAAATAATTTGCTATAGGAGGACCGGACATCCTACGACGTTGAGATTGTTTTCCCGTTTCGATTATTCTCGAATTGTTATTCTTGATCTTACCCGTTATACCATTTTGTTGCTTCCCATTCATGTTTGTAGCAGTGGATGGATTCGTATATGCATCATCGTCATCATCATAATCGTAGTCGCGTTTGATCTTTCCACCTTGACTCCTCATCCCACTTCTTACTCCGTTTCTTCTACCATCGGAATTATAATCAATGGTAATTTCATCCACGGGTCTATTCCGATCCACCGCTGCATCCCCACATTTGTTATAACCGAATGAATGCAATATTATCCCAATCCAATTACCGCAAGCACACGTATTGTTTTTGGAAGGTGGTAAGGTATCCTTCAAATAATGTCGTTCCAACAATTCATCGTAGGATTTCGATAGAGAATCGAAAGATTTGGACATTTTTTGCAGTACAATGTGTTCTGCCGAGGCGAGTTTCGTCGTGTTGTTGTTGCTAGTGTTGGCAGAGGAGGAGGATGGTGATGATTTGTTATCGATATTGCGTTGATTGGTGTTTATGGAGTCGATTACGGCTGAATTGACAAGTTTAACGTCATTGTTGTTTCGATTAGGCAGGGGCGGTTTGGCGTTATTGCGTCTCAAAATGGACGATTGAGGCTTTGCATTATTTTTGTTGTTAGTATTGGCATTGACTCCACAATAACTTTCCGGACGCGGCGGTCTGCTCATGGCGGCGTTATTGCAGTCGTTATCATTCGATTGTATCAAAGTCTTCGTACCGGCAGCCAATGATGATGACGATGGATGCAGACCAAACTTCTTTAAATCATTTTCGTACATGGCAATCACTTGTTCATTATCCATTGTCAGTGGATTATGAGGTGCGGCTTGATTCTTCGCTGTCGTGTTATTATTGCCGTTGCCCACAAGCGTGTTATTGTGACGTTCCACCATGGCAATCAGTGCATCGTCATCAACCTGCAATATCCCTCCGCCTTGGAAATAAGATTCATTCGTAACGACTTCAGCGTTTGATTCGCCAACAACTTGATGATGATTCGAAGTATCATCACAAGAAGATTGTTGTTTCCGAAAGAGATTCACCTTTTTGCGAATCGTACTCGATTGGCGAATTCTCGATTTCATCATGATGATTGGTTTTGGATCAAGCGTCACCTGTGTATCATTTTATATAGCTACCATATTGCCTTTTCAGATGATCGACTACACCTTCGACTTTGACTTCTACCATACTTAGCATCATCGTCATCATAATGAAACCGACAGCAAAAAGGAGCAGTAAAGAAAAGTGGAGAGAATTTGGCGGCGAAAGCGAGCGAAGAGGGAGAGTTGGATGGTAGAGGTAGGGGGTATCTTTCATTCGAAACCTTTCGAAACGCATCTCTCTTCTCACTCCAACTGAAACTACCCTAGGTACCAATAGGTACCACTCTTTCTACAACGCCTCTACGCATTAGGTACGTACGTAGGTGCCTTTTTTAGGTGTAGTATGTTAGTATCTACGTATCTACATATGTAAAATGACCTCTACCTAGATGATACGCCCACTACTCTCGCGACTCGCGACAGGCGACAGACAGTTTCCACCATGGCAGAACTGCAAGAATCCACTACCCAACAATACGAACAAACCAAAGATGATCCCATCGAATGGAGCAGCACCACCAATAATGATGATGATGAAAGCAACAAGAGTGAGAGCTTACTGGAATCGTGGGCACAAAGCCACAACGAGGGGATATCGCATCACCTGTCGGCTTTGAGACGTAGGAGAGTGCGTCGTGCTCGTCCATCGTCATCATCATCAAGTCAGCAGCGTGACGAAGATGATTTGAATGATCACAATGATTTGATGAATGTTTTGTCAAAGAATCTTAATGATCTGCCAATACTATCATCATCCGAACATCACGATGAAAACGATGGATACGACGACGACACGATGACCGATAGTATCAACAATTACAATGCCTCGCTGGTGGTCACTTACAATATGGGATTGGTCCATTATTCCACGGGGAATATCGACGAGGCGTTACGTGTCATTCTGCCTACAGTGAATGACGTCATGACCAAGATTACGGCCATGTCCTTGGCTAATGATGGTAAACCACATGATGTATCCGATGAGAATGGCAGCGGTGATCATCAAAGCAACAAAAGTATCATCACTACTGCTATTACTGCTACGGATGGCCTCGATAGAGTACAAGTGGTTATTGTACGTCTACTATTCTTAGTATTGGATTGTGTCATTCGCAAACACGAGGGTGATGGAATGGGTATCCAATCGCTATCCATCGAAACGGTAAATAATAATGATGATGGAGAGGAAACGAAGAGCATGAAGTTGTTATTGGATCCACGTGACATTATTGCTTGGATGGAAAACAATATAAATATGCTCACAGGTATAAGTACTACTACTACTTCCAGCACCGCCGATGACAGTGAAGAAGTTCCGAGAAGAATTAATACGGACGAACTCAAATTTAGATTGCACATTTACAAATCGAAATTTCTCTTCATCGGGAGCAAACGAAACGTCAATAATAACGCAGTAGCAAAACAAAACGATGATAACAACAACAACAACAATAATGATGAAGAAGACAACAACGACAATAATGATGATAACAACTTGGCAACACGCACACGAATTTCACGGAAAGAACTTAAATCCGCCATGGACATTTATCAAAATAAATTATCGGTCGAAAAGACAATCATGGATCACGATAATAATAACAACAACAACAACAAGTATGGTAACAACAGCAATTACAACAATGACGGAAGCTACATGGAAAAAGACCAAAGTCAAACAACCACAATGCAAAAACAAACCAAAGGCGGTAATAATAATAGTAATAGCAAACCGACCAAAAGTAAGGGTAGTAATACAAGCGATGTATCGAGCGTCACCAGTATGGCGGGGGGAAGTTTCGTCTCGGAGGGGGTGTTGTGGAATAGCGGTAGCGGCAGTGCCGGCGGCGGTTTTAATAATGGGGCGAATGGGGGTATTGTTGCCAGTGCAACGTTTGAGGGTATGCCTCACAAGACAATGCAGACGACTGCTACAGCAACGGCTACTTCATCGTCGCAACAGCATCAAAAGCAGCAACATCATCAGCAGCAGCAGGTGGTGGCAAAGAAGAAGGATCATCCCGAATTACACGTACAGCATGAGGCTGCACTGTATTTAAAGGCCAATTTGGAGTGTTTGAGGGGGAATACAACCAAGTCATTAAAACTATGTTCCGAGGCAAGATTGGCCGGGAAGAGGAGTCACGTCGTTGTTGGTGTTGTTCAAGCACATGATGATAACGATGATCTATATGAAGACAAGGAAAAGGACGGCAGCCCTTCTTCGGAATCTATCGAAGAGGAAATGGCCAATTGTTACGATGAAGCGATTTACTATAATAACCTTGCATTGGTGCATCAATCTGCCGGCAAGTTGTATTTGGCACTGCATTACAGCTCGTTAGCGCTCGAATCGTCATCCAAAGTTACTCAACTCGACAATGTCAATAACAATGAACAAGGCAAGAGTTATTTTTGGTCTGACGGTATCGCCAGACCGGACATCACTGCGGAAATTCTATATAATACTTCTACTTGCGCATTACAGGCTGGTGAATTTGAGAAAGCTCATGAATGCATGGCCAAATGTATAGATGTATCCCCGAATTTGTTTGCCAAGAGACCTAGAAGTTGGTTGTATATGGGTCAGAGTTGCTTAGGTGAGGAGATAACTTTTATTCTTTTGACGGTTATCCATTCAGATTTGAATTAGAAATGCTCATTTTTGATCGTATGATGCTGTCTTGTTCATGATCTCTTTTTCAAATAAAGGTGTTTATGCAAACATGAAGTCTAATGTTCCAGCAACAAATGGAGATATACCAGATTCTTCAGAGTCAGTGGAAGATGTGGTGTTAACTGGTCCATCAACTATGGATGATGAATCATCTACAGAGTTGCTATTATCAAAAGCAGCCTCATGTCTATACAGGGCTGTTTTCTTAAGCAAACCACCCAACGAAGTGCAGGCACCAGATATAGAATGTTATGAGGATGCTTTAGTGTCACTTATTGATACCAAGATTGAAATGAATGACGCGGTGGGTGCTCTTGACTTGTGCAAACTTTTGCTAGATGATAGTAAAACTGACTCGATTCAAGCGATATGCAAGCTTTATGCTGCGGAGGCGTACTGTATTCTGGGTGATAGCAACGAAGCTTGTGTGATGATGTTTGGCGCCAAGCAAGCGGATAGTGGTGGAGAGATCCCTTCTCTCAATTGGTTGGCGGAGGGCTTTGGAATCGATGAGAATAAAAGGTCAGAGGGTATGCAAGGAGATCATGACAGCCAGACTTTGAAAGTGGAACGATTGTTGAAGAATAAGGTGTTTTTGTATCAGGCACTTCAGGAGGGAGATGTAGAAGCTGCTGTGAATATGATTCGGGGTGGAGAACATGTCTTTGCAGATGGTTAAATTGTCAAAGGTTGAGATACTTAATCACTTAGCGACGATTCAAACTTAGTCATGATAAGCACATAACCGATCTAAGCGATGGGAATAAAGACACCACTTGGTCTTACTTCTGGATTCCATTTTCGATCTGATCATAATTGGCGTTATTGAGCTCAGTCTACGACCCCCTCGTCTGCACGAATCATACTTGAAGGCGGGAAGGCCAAATCTTCATTCACATCTTCTTGTAATCTGGCTTTGAGTTCATCTTCCAGCTTATCATTTTGACGTTCAAGGTCAATCACCTCATAACTTAGTCCCTCCCTTTGTTCAAGCATAGATTTGTATTCGGACATAAGGGTTTCAGCTTGCTGCCATTCGTCAGACTTGTCAACCTCATCATTGCCCACCTCGTCCAAAAGACCAAAGTCTGCGTCCGCATTCGTTTTTCTACCAATGACGGATGCATCATTCTTCGGCGGATCGTTTGATATGCAACTTATTTCTTCGTTTGAACTATAAGGGCGTGTGATTGTGGTGAGATTTAACAGCAAAGTACAAAAAATTATGGTCCAAAAACAAATGAACCACTCACTAGCATCCTATTTCGCCGCCAAAGATAAAGTCTTTTGATTTGTCAAGCTCGTTCTGAAGCTGCTGCAAATCATCTTTGTGCAAAGCCAAAATCGCATGGAACCTATCATTGTCAGATATCTTGAACCGCTCAAACTTCTCCTTGAGCCCATTGGATTGCCGTTCAATCCGTTCACAGTCATCCTCCAGAATCTGGTTCTCTTTGGCACCACGTTCTTGCTCTCTATGTTTCGCATTTATGCCTCTGTTGAGGTCTTCTTTGCCCTTCATGATACGTCTCTTTTGTTTCTTTATCTCTGCAGTGTTATCAGATAATTCATCGAGTACCCTGATGTCAAATTCCAGTTTGTCGGACTCAAACAGATGACGCGCCTTTGTATCCTCGAGGCGAATCTCGAGCCGCCTCAGCTCCACCTCGAGCTTTTCTTTAAGCGCCAATGCGTCTTCATCGCCGCTGGCTTCAGCGGCTTTGATGTCTAATCGATGTTGGTTAATGGTTTTGAGTTGACTCTCCAGGCTGTTGAGTTCAACGTTGTTACGTTCAGCCATGAGAGCATCTAGTCTATTCTGTCGATCATCTACAATGTTGGATTTGTCAGACATTAATGAGTCCTCGATCAATTTGAGTTCCCTTTCGAAAGCTTCCTTCAGCATCTTGTGCTCCCTCTCTATGCAAGCCTGCAGCTTTTCAATCTCGAGTCGATTCCTCTTCAGAGCATTCACATATTCGTGATCCTTTTGTCTCAGCTGTGAGCCTAACTGTTTCCCAATGTCATCAAGCGTCGATAATGCCTTTTCGCAGTGAAAGTTTTGTTTCTTCAGCAAGTCACAAAGATCTTGTGCGTTCGTTACTTCCTCACATTTTTTCCATCCTGTCGCGACGGCAGCATCTTGTTCGGCTTCGGTGATTCGCTTGACAATTTCATTCCTCCTCAAAACCTCATCGGCTTCATCATCGCGTCGTTTGGCCTCATGTTGTTCAGCCTGCACTTTTGCTTGGATAATGCGTTTTGTGCTTGCTGTTTGGATGCAGTCAAGACGAGCTGAAGATTCCGAGAGTACTGCATCGCTAAGGCATTTTGTACTCTCAGTTGATAAGGGCTGTTCATCATCGTTGGTGTTTCTTTCCCCTTTGATTTGAACGTTGAGCGGTATACTCGTATCGCTCGCCACAGTTTCGGTATCAACCATATCTTCCATTTCTCAATGAAAATCCAAGCTTCATTGGTGAAATTATATGTTTTTGAAAAAACAGTGCAGGGGTTCTGCAAGTCAACTGCTTTGTTCTCTCAAAACACTCTTCTCGGCTCACATCTGTCATTAATCAGTCACCATTAATCGTATGAACCAATCGACATCATTCTTCAATGACATGCTCTTGCTCCCTGGATATCACATTAAGAACCCGTACTGTTGACTCAATTAATTTTTGCTTTGACGATGTTTGTTGCGTATAAGAAAAAGTGGTAGTAGGACAAGCCAAATACTTAGTGTTTGCATGAAGTAAAGAGTCTCGTGAATTTCATCGCCTAACAGTTATACGTATTGAGAGGATAAACAAAAACATTCTCCTCTTTGTGATAGTATAAACATCACAGTATCCGTTGTCGAGTGAGAAGATGATTATATCCGTGCAGTAAATACGCAGCACCACTATCACTTACTTAAACCACAAGCCATTGCAATTAGAACCTTCAATTTATCGATCTCTCAATCTCTCATGTCAAAAAACACAATCAGCTTATTTGTCTTCCTCAGAGCAAACAACTTTCTAGCCAGAAGCAATACCCGCATCTCAAGAGTCCGGAGATTTTTATAGTCGGCAACACATGAAGATATTGAATACAATGTATCTTCAAAGATCATGGCCTGCCTTGTGATGATTTTTCTTCGATACATTCGTCTGATGGGAGGCGATATTCTAGAAGTTATGATTTGTTTGCTATTATTTATTTCCCGTGGAAACGGAAAGTTAGTGTAAGTAGGAACTGTGAAGGATTAAAATCCAAGAGTTACAAAAACTGAAGTCTTACATTGCTGAACGAATAAACTTCCGACTGGTTTGTCTCTGCATCACTTGATCGAGCGGTGCATCCTCCATGGTTATGCTTAATTCTGCTGTTCTGCTTTCTATTTCTACAGGCGTATCTCGCTACCATTGTTATGGTCGTGGATTGGTTGGTATGGAACAGGTGTGTCCGATTTATGACGCAAGACTCTTCTCATGTAGTCGTGGATTTGGGGTACTGAGTGTGAGAAGATGTCTGAAGTCCGTCACTTTACTTAATTAGGTACGTCAGTCCCTTGGTCAGAACCTATATTTTCATTTATATTCTTTTGAGATCTATGCAAAAAACGACAAGAACAAATAATGCGAAGGACAAGAAAAATGCGAAGGTATAAAGTGAGGACAAGAAGCGAACCCTTCAGAATGGTCACCGCACGTCAGAAGCGAACCCAAGAAGCGAACTCGACCTTGGTTCGACAGTCGACAGAGTTCGACAGGTTCGATTTCCCCTCAAGAATCAAAGCTCAAAAGCATCACACAATATCAGCAATCAAACAGCAAGCTGAAGTAAAAGACTATCACATTGCAGCAAAACCACCTACAACTCAATATAATATTAGTACGGAAAACACCATGAAAGAGAAACAAATGTGGGGCCTCAAGAAAGATAATGATAAGATATGCCACAAAGCAATCAATTCTAAGAAATGGCTGAGATTGAGCAGAAGACTCGAACGTGAGTTTACTATATCATGTGAGAGTCAGCTGCAGAAACAAGCGGCTAAGCTTGCTGCGTCTTCTGATTATAAGATGGAAAAACACGGGGGCGATCTTAAGTATGATGCTGCCAAAGAACCACCCAAGGTAGCTAGTACTAATGATCCTGTCTATGACAAGGCACAAGGCACCGTTGTCCCAACCAGCTACGACAACAAAAGTAGCGTCACTTAATGCCACCTCCTCGTCCATTTGTTCACTTACCTACGATGTCAATTCGTCCATTCGATCAGAGACCTGATTTGTTACAGGAATCTTCATCAGCTGCTATAAACAAGGGACTGTTTTTTAGTGAGAATCCTATGAGCTAGAAAATTGAGATGCTGCGGTACACAGACATCGTAGAACTTCTCCCAGAAGATTTGTCCTTCTTTCAAGGCCAAGCGCCTTTGCCCCGACCCTGGCAACTCCTAGTCCTCTTTTTCATTTTTGACAAAGTTGAGGTGTTTCATCAAAAACCTCACAACGAAGTTCAGGTAGAGAACAGTGTAGCACAACACGCTACTACAAGACTTCATGATGAACACCTAAGAGAAGCATCACAACACTCGCCACGTGCAACTTGAGCAAACTACAGTGAGCTGTCGGGCAGAAGGGGAGACATCGTCTCTGTTGAATATTACTAAAGAGTAGCGTGACATAAAATGATATAGGCGTTTTGCCAAGAAGCTCAAAATATAGCATAGCATTGTTTGAGAGCGTGGGGATTGAAGGGTCGTGACCTTCGAATTAGATTTTAGAAAAATGCTAATCAAGCTAATGAATGCTATTAACTCTAGAGTATTGCTTTCTAAAGTATTTTAATCTATTGTTTTGTGGTAGTTGGTAGTAAAAGGTCTAATCTATACACCATCTGCCACAAACATTCAGTCGACATCATTACAAACATTCATTCAACATTAACTTGGCTATTATTGGCTATCATCCCCTGCTAAACAACGGATATGCCTTCCCCATTTTTCCTTCTCAAGCACCTTAGTCTGTCCTTCTTGATTCAGAACAAACATCATCGATTCTTCATCGTCTCTACTATCTTGAGATCGGCGGGCTAGAATAGAATACGTCCATGATCCGTTAGACCGCCTTACGAATGCAAAATCATAATTCTTCAATTGGCATACGCTCTCAAAGGTATCTTGAGGACGTGTCTCAATAATCATATGAGACGATGAACGAAGTGTTTCGCCGAGAGTATAATCCTTGCGTTGAGAACAATGTTGTATCTTCTGTTGATAACATGCCTTCTGGAAAGATGATGTTGAGACAGTACTAGGTGCGACGGCCCGAACATCATTGCCGCATTTGTACACAGGTTGGGACTGAGGCATGCAGGGGTGAGACGAACGGCTATTCAATGGCTTTTGATTGGTAAACGGAAGTGGGGGCATCTTCTTCAGGGTAGTTTGACTATGGAATGATACTCTGCGATGAGAAGGTCTACAAGGTGGTGTGTATCCATGGGTCTTGAGGATGCTCTGAACATTGCATGGTGGGGTTAATGGACAATCTTGACCATCAGTGCAGCTAAGATCCGGAGTTGGACCGCACACCGTAGCTCGTCGTGGTGGTGGAGCAGCACGAACGCTAGGTTCTACTTTGCAATTGCCATCAATGTAGGCCCTTCTAGATTGAGATGAGTTGACATGAATTGAGGCGAGAGACTGAAAGAGAGAGTGATCAGACAAACTTCTTTTGCCTTGTAGTTTGTGCTCATGCGTAGTACTCTTCGGCATTTTGTTGTTCATTGTTTTTTATTAGCTAATTAATAATTTCATGGTACTGAGAGCTAATTGATGATGTTTGAGATGTTGCCTGATGTTCGTAGCTCTTTTGCTTGTGTGGATTACATATGGGGTTCGCATGGATAAGCGGTTTTTTTAAGAAACCGTTGAACCAAAAAAGGAAATAGCTGGAAAGCCAAAATATCATCGCAACTCTTTCTGAATAGCTTCGCATCAAAAGAAGCTCTAAGATTCGGTAAAAATGCGAACATTTTTCATGTTCTGAGAAGATCATGCGAAGGTATTCTATATTTCTTAAATTAAAATTTTGTAATTCATTTATTGTTGTGGAATAAACTGGTTGATTGTTAAGTGACCTCTATTCATTCACCTCAATCTTGCAGCCCAATGTTGTAAATTCATTGCATGATAATAACCTGCAATTGTAAGTGCTTTACGTACAATTCCCATCAATTTACATCTGTGATAATATTTTACCACTGGAGGTCCAATCTATCCTCCTTTCTAGACCTCTAACGGGTTGATTGTTGCATCAATCTTCAATCCTATTCAATTGTTAATGTTCGGGTAGCTGACATGGCGCAAATGGATCAATTATGTCTGGTAATGCAGACTCAACCAGTCCCTTGCATCAATGACATCAATTGGCGACTATCAATGTGCAATATTTGTTGCATGAACTGCGACGATCGGATCATCCCTCGTGGTCCCTAAAAACCGAACAGCACGTAGTTAGCATTCAGCAAAACACATAATGTTGGCGTGCAAAAAGTAGGCCTGAAACAAATTCCCCCGCATCATTCATATTTACGCCATGAGACTAGTACCGTCGCTGAGCCCGCGGAGGTGTGGTTTTAATGTGCTTGATGTCAACCTTGGTAGCTCGTAGCTCAATCACTGGTGGCATCAGAGGCACACCCCAACCAAACCCAACACATTGACGATGTAATGGGCGATAGTTGAAAGTAGTTTGATGGAAAGCTGGGTGTGTGGCCATGGTCGATGGTGGTTTTTCAGTGGAATGAGTGATGGGAATAGATTTCAACTTTGGCGGGCGATATTGTATTGCCCACATAATTATAACAAGTGTAGCATGGGTGATGCAAAGATGCGAAATTTTAGGTGTTAGGGGCTGCAGCAAACCTACTTGCAAAGACGTGAAATAGAGCTCCAGGCTCCAGCTTGACAACTGACAAATTTTTGGAGAGTCGTTCGAAGTCAGGAAAGGGGGGGGGGCACGTCAAAGCCGAAGGTTGAAGAACACATTAACCATCCCCGCAAGCGGAGTGATTCGTGGTGGTGGCAGCATGGTGCTGCAGCCACAAGAGTGAAGAGCGGCAGGGATGATGAGGATGCTGCTGTGGCGGTGGAGGTTGAATGGGTGTGTAGTGGAGGCGTAATATGGGCAGCCGAGGTAGTGAATGCAAGGGCGGCACCATGGCGGAAGTAGCAACTTGAAATCCTTGTCAAACTTCAGCCTCATTTGTTGGAATTGCAAAATCGACTGACAATCGGCCAAACTTCAGGCTATTTTGTGATCACAACAAATGAGGCTGACAAATTCATTTTTGTCAGGCGTCAGCTAGCCCTACAAACTACAAACTCTCAATTTTTGCAATCGCGTGGGCGGGACTGAATAATTTGTCAGTTGTGGACTACAACTACCAACTACAAACTCACAGCCTAATGCATATTCATATGTCTGAGATCATTGTGTGAGGATATTGACTTGAGTTCTCTAGCAACACTTACAATTGGGGAATACTCCTGCCACCAAAGAACCCGCTTGCCTTTCATTCAAAAAAATTTTGATCCTACTATTAAATTACAATCTATTGAAACACAGCTAATTGAAACTGGAGGCTCTTTTGAACACTTCCAATATCTCATCATAAGTATGATGAATGGTATTGGAGAAGGTTGAGATATATCTATGGAATCCAAAATGGTCACCACACTGTGTTTTTTAGAAATGGTTGAGCCCCTATACATTTCACTCCAAGATGGAGTATGTTGGGATTTATTCAAAAATTTCTATTCTCAGCAGCTCAACT
>JALLPH010000898.1:0-13761 GCA_036939855.1 Cyclotella choctawhatcheeana
TTACTTAAGGATCCGGCATTTGGAGGGACGGCTCCCGGCATTTGGAGGGATATGCAAGGATGAATGAAGTGTATGAAATGGGGGGCGGGGGTGGGCGGGGGTCGGGGGGGCGGGGGGGCGGGGGGGGCGGGAAGAGTTTCAGTTGCTTGTTCTTGATCTATGATCTTTCCAACTAACATCATAATCACTAATCACACCGCATCCATCACACCACCTTATCCATGCCTCATCCTTACGATGGATCCATCGATTTCAAGCAGTAGCATGCCGTCTTATTACGGAGCCACAGCAACCACTGATGATGTTATTACTAGTGACACAAGTGAAAGTCAACACAGTAATGAAAATCAATCAGAACGACGTGCTCTGAAAGCTTTTGTACTATGCAGTGGATTACTGATGTTATCATGTCTGATGGCTGCCAAGACTGCAAATAATCATTCAGTGATCGCTCCATCGATGACAAAAGAAAACAGCCTTGTCTCTACTGTAGTTGCAGATGGCGATGATGATGACAGTATTACTTCATCTTTGCTTACTCTGAAACTAGAAAGTCCTATTTGCGATTGCCTCGACAAACCAGATTCTCCTTGCAAGTCACTTCTGCTCCTCAGACACGCCAAGAGTTCATACAAAAACAGCTTCTTTATTAATGATATTGATCGACATCTCTCAAACTCGGGAATAAAGGTTGCGCAGAATGTGGGACATGAACTCCATCATATGAAGATGAAGCTACCAAACTTGATACTGTCATCACCATCTATTCGGTCGGAGGAAACACTTAACTTGGTTTTGGGTGAGTGGTTGCTTGGTGAAGTTTATCATCATCATCTCCAGGGGAAAAGGAACAAATTGAAAATCATCTCTAATGGAAAGCATCATAAGCTGATCAAAGCACTGGAAGATAATCATGTAGAAGTACGATATGAGGATGGATTGTATAAATTATCTGATAAGGGGTATTTGCCGCAACTGGCAAACATGATTGGTACAAGTCATTCGATTGAACCAAATAGAGTAATGATTGTCGGGCATAATCCTGCAATTGAAGAGTTGTTGAATCAAGTTACCTCTTCCTCACACCAACAAACTTTTGAGCCCGGGGAAATCTATGAGATTTGTCTGCCTGGTTTAGTCTCATGGAATGACTTGGCGGAACAGAGAGTGGGGGCTGTATCTATTGCACTTAATCTCAAAGATGAATGATCAAGCCAAACTCTACCGTAGGAAATATTAGAGAACATATAAATATATACTTAACTTATTTTGTGTTATTGGGACAAATATTACACAAAGTTCTATTAGCGCTTGCGACCAAAAAACCCTTCACGCTCCTTCACAACAGTAAATGCTTCTTTGCCAATTTCTTTCCCCAACCCAACAAAACGAGAGCCAAATCCTGCAACTCCACCTATGGCATTCTTCACTGTCTGCGCAGGTAGTGCAAGGACACTGCCAACTGCAGATGTTACAATATTTCTTTGGTTTTCGTTACTCCATTTACTAATGCCAGGCAATGCATGCATGCGCAAGGAGCCGTCAGAACAGCCCGCTGCTGCCACAACAGGACGAGAAATTGTTGGTCCAAAATCAATATCATATATAGCCTGCTGAGCCAAGGTGTTGCCGTCGCCATCATCTTCGGTGAGGCGCCACTCGTCAACGAAAGATAGTGGATGAACTGAGGAAATTAGACAAACAGACGCCCCCTGTCCAGCACAGACAAAGACTGCCCGTCCATCAACAGAAGTGAATAATTTGTTCGGTATCCCCCTATCTGGCTCGAGGAGCTTTGAACCCACATGAATTCCCTCTAATGTTATGAGCTCAATAGAAAACACTTCATCTAGTGTCTCGTCTCCGCGAATCAGTTTTGTTGAGCAAACAACAACTACGTAACCCAGAACACTTAAGCAAAAAGCTGATGTGTTAGCAAAGGTTGTTACCTGAGCTGTTTTATCATCATCATCAAACAAGTTGCTTCCAAGATGATCCCTGCATGCTGCTGCTGGAGGCGACATGGCTCGGATCATGGCGCCATTTCCAACATCAAAGAGACAGCATTTCTGCGACGAGATACTAGCACAAATTCCCAAAGCACTTGAAATCGCAACTCCGTGTACCTTTGAGCCTGAATGGCCTGTCATGCGAAGGCGCGGTCGCAGGGGCCAATAATGAGATGATATAAATCTCCACATTGTCATGCTGCCATCCGCACTGCCGACAACGGCCAGTTCTCCGCCAACTCCACCTTGGCCTGCTGCAGTCCCTGTGATTGACAAAAACACGGTTAGACAACGACACATAATAAAAACTCTTACATATAAGGTAAAGGAGACGCCGAATGACTCACCTATTGGGTCCATGTCAATGGAGGAGACGTAGTCAGAATGTGCTGATGGCACAATCACCTCTCCTTTTATGGCTCCCTTAACTGGATCTACGAGTTGCATCGCTAAACTACCCTTTCCATCGCCATCGCTCAAAACTAGCAGCAGAGTTCTGTTTGAAAACAATGTTTTGGACATGCAAATTGTTGCGTGTCGAGCGTCATTGCTTGATATTGGAGTATATGGCAAACATGGAATAGTGCGGAATGACATGAGTTCTCTTTGAGCTACGAAACATCCTTTGTCTCTGTATGCATCATGGGGTGGAGTTTCTTTCGATTCGCCGCCCTCCTCTTCAGAATCTTCGTCCACTGCTTCTGCTTTCCATGCCCAGCGAAAGAAGTGAAAAACACCTTTGGAATCAACTGCCAGGCATCTGTCCGAGAGAGTGAGGCGTATTGAAACAAGAGGTGCATGAGGTCCGGGTGGAGGCGCTGCTAGATGAACCCAGTAAGACATAGGTGATCCCATAAAAGGCAGATCTTTGTTGGTTTGTGAAGAATCGTAAAGACTCAACGTTTCAGAGAGAGTCTGACGACCGTGGAATTTGCTACGATCTCTCTTCTTGGTGTGTGGTCTATAGAATAATTGCATTGGACATTGTCCAAAGTGAGCTATTTGGCACTCAGTAGCTTTCCGTAATCCTTCGTCTTCAATACTTGCAACATCTACTGATCCATAGTAGGTCAAATAGAAAAACACATTGTGAGCTTCTATGGCGTGTTTACCCTGTTGCTTATATCCAAAGATCAAGTCAATCCAGCTCGGTAGCATGTCTGAAACAATATCACTCTCTAATGCCATTCTCATAACTTCAACGAACTTTTCAGGTGATTCATTTGCCCAAGGTGGCAAAGCAACGTCGTTCACAACTTCTCCCTCTTGCATTGTACCTAGTTTCAGTTCATTCTTATTACGCAGGAAAGCAGGATTGCAATAGAACTCTGGATAAGAGACTTAGAGGTGAGTTGTTGACCAGCAAATATTGTACACATCAATTGTCATCTGATATCATAAGTTTTACCTGGTGTTAGCTCTTTCACTTCTGCTGCAGACCGACCAGTGCACATCTCCCAGGATCTTTGAATGCTACTGAAGAGGCGGTCTGCAACATCGAAATGACCACTTTGAAGCTGTCGATGGAGGGATGAATATGGGTGAAGCCGAAGTAAGAAATGAAGAACTACGCCAGCACTAGTTGAATAGTGTGAACCATACATGAACGGTGGAATGGAGGGATCATCGAAAGTCTCAAAGCGCTCAATCACTTCAGCTAGACGCTCCTCATTCAATGCCCCTATAGGCTTGGATAGGTCACGGTAATTATCCTTATCTGTCAAGTCAGGGATATTGTCGCTTATGAAGTTGCTAAGAGTCCACGGAAAGACAGGGTATTGACAAATATCATTGTATGAACGACCAGAGAGGCAGTTCAAACTAGAGAGATAGTCGAAATTTGATATCGCGCCTTGCGACCACGCTTTTGTGATCTTCTTCAACTCGTCATGTAGAAACTGTCCGCTTCTATCGGGCCATTGCTTAACTGTTTGCATGGGCGCACGTCTCATCAGGGCGTTGGCCGCATCATCACGTCTTGTATTTCCAAACGTCCCGCACCCAAAGTCAAGGAAGAGCGACCTAGAACCTGCAAAAAACGCGGTTCCACCGCTTTGGCTCCCAGCTGAGGGAATAAAAAACAGTTCCAAGGCAGAGTCGCGAAGTCTATATCGTCTCAGATAAATATGTGAAGCTTCAGATATATTCCAACGAATTGCTTTAGGTCGCATTGCTTTGTTCGTCAACATCTTCTGATCAAAATCTTGAACTTCATCATCGTGTAGAGAATCGCGGAGCTTTTTCTGATGAGAGGCATTGTCTCCTTCGTCAAGGCCATCGCCATCTTCAAACTCCAATATCAAGTGACTTTCTGTGAGCATAACAATGCATTTTCGGCTGCAATCTGGTTTCACAAGAAGACAACTACTGCAATACCCGGGAATCCGACATAAATGCATGAGAAATTGATTGAATGATATATCTCAAGATTCATTCCCATATGCATAAGTAACAATAAACTCACCTATAGTATTCCTCCATCAATCCGCCGGCAAGCCTTACTCCGTGGCCCATGCTTAGCAAAGAGCTGGTGTCTGGAGGGAAGGAGAAACTAGATGTAGCAAAGTGAAAATTACCCCGCTCGGCCAGATTCACAGACTCTCCATTTGAATCAACCTCCTTCTCGATACTCTCATTTTTGATCTGGGGATCAGCTTGTGCTTCTTCATCATTTCGTTCTTCCACAGCTGCATCTTCCAGCTTAATACTAGATTGGCTTTCACGGTGATTAAAAAGAACATCTAAGTCCTCTTCTTGAAAATTTGCAGGTGTGTCATCTACACCATCGTCGTCATCATAGAGTTGGTCCATAGCTTCTTCGTTTATCTCTTTTTTCGTGATATCAACAATTTGGATTCCTTTACCTTTCAAGTCAATTTCTGGAGTAGGTTCTGCTGCTGAGAGACTGCTTGGAGAGTGATCAAGATAGCTTGGAATAAACCTAGGGAACTGAGGGAACATAGGCATTGAGACCATTTTGCTGTAATAATCTCGTCCTCCGTCATAAACCCCGCGCTCCCATAGCGCATTGCATGACTCTGCATCTACAAATCCCATCCAAACTTGCCAGCATAGTCGCTCGGTAAAAGCAGTTCGACCAAACCGTCGGCCCGCCAAGTATTCAAATAAGATGAGATGTTGCTGTTGCAGCATGGATTGGGCTTCAACAAAACGAGAAATGGCATCAGGTGATGAAAGCTTGTTTGTGTGCGAAGTCAAAATCGTGTCTGCTTGGTTTTCGTCAAAAAGATCCACCAGCTCCTGTTCTTCGTCTTCATGAGCCATAGCTTTATTCCAATTTTGTATGAATGGGTCAAGAATAGAGAGTACCAAATTTGCTTTATCCTCTTGTGTCTTGCAGGATATGCTCACAGAACTAGCACTTAATTGAGACTTGTCATTCAGTTCTTGTAAACATCTATTCAATGCAGCACCTAAACCTTTATACTGCATGAACCCCATGTGAATATTATGTTTTTCACTTGTGCCTCCCGAAAAAGCAAGGAAGTCGACATCAGACGAATCATTCAGGGGAACTTCATCCTGTCCTAAAATGAGTTGTTCTACAAATTCTCCTTGATTGGAAACGTCCTCTGAACCTTTTTCATTAGCGTCGTCTGAAGTATTGTTGTTCTTTTTACTCTGTTCACTTTCGTACCGATTGTGCATTGCTTTGGTTATGCTCAGTATTAGCTCGGAACATATGGCCACGGCTTTCGTATCTTTGACATTTTGGTGGTACTCAAGAGATTGCTGCAGTAGCATTGTAGCATTCATAAATATATCGCGCGACGTGGAAAAGGCTAGGCCTAATATAGCTGCTGTGATAGACTCGCTTAGTTCCATTGAAACCAGTTGGAGAAGAATAGCAGTCGATGGAGCTTTTCCAGGTGATGTGGCTGATATTACTACTGCCTCTGAGCGTATGATCCCCATACTTGGCAGCATGAGCCGAAGACATGACTGTAAAATTGGTAGAAGAAGTTTTGCATTTGGATTTTGTCTTGTGATGTCAGATTGGGTTTGTGTTTGTTGATTGTATACTTGGTAATTGCTGTGGGTAGAAGCTCCACTGACGGCTTTGCCTATATGTTCGAGGGCTGCATCATCTCTCTGATGAATCTGCTGATTATTAGTATCTGGAACTTGGAGCCTAAGAGCAATGATCACAAGAGAGTTTGTGTGAGTGTTCAGGTCTTTGGGGGGGGGGGTTAAGAAAGAGAGATAAATTTTACAAACAAGTAATAGCACTTACCATCCCGAACATTCACGGCCTGATTTCATTATTTCGAGTACTGATTTGATGAGTCTGACTTGATCAATACTAAACTTTATGCTAGGTTCGTTGAGCTGATTGACGAGCAGTTTCTTCTCTTCCACTAGGTCCATTAATCGAGCAACAGCAGAACATGTTTCGGTGTTCCACTGAGAGCGTGTGGATTGCCCTCCTTTATCGTGGTTCTGAGCAAATTTACTGAGAACCTAATCAAAAAAGTGTGATGTGAGAGAATATATGTCCTGTCTTATTTGGCATGATAGAAAATACGGATGGTTCTCACCAATGCTACAAGGTGACATAGAGTTGCTTTTGACTTCGGCTCTATGTCTTTGGTTGTGGTGTGGCCATCTTCATCTGACCCAGACGACGCGATTCCTTCATCGATAGAGAGACTGCCAATGATGACTCTCCACACTGCCGTTGACGCTTCGCCTCCACCATATTTCATTGCCTGAGCTACAAGTCTCGAAATTGCATATAGAGCCATGTCACGACATGAAACAAGATTGTTGTATGCTTTTTGTCCGGATGAGGCAGCTGCTTTTACCAACACAACAGACGGGATATCTTCGGAGTGCACTTGAACCCAATCTTTGTCGGTAGATTCCAGTTGTTTTGACCCTTTTGAACTCACACCCCCATTATTTTTGCATGCCTTTATTGGACCTTCAAGCATTGACACCACATGAAGCAATACCGGGGCGTATTCTTTTGCAGCTTGAGCGAACACAGTTTTGGCTCTTTGACGTTGCACAGTTTCGCTGCTGCCTGGTTTGGTTGACAACAACCCTCCCTTTTTGTACAGAGATTGAATTGAAAGGCTAAGCATTGACAGAATGTCTTTCAATAGTTCAGATGCTATTGCCGTTTGATGGCTGACGACAAAAGATCCTGCCTCACTCTGTTTAATAAAAGGTGACAGGATAGAAAAAGCGATCCCGGGAATGAGCTGCATGAACACCGACATTCTACGAGAGACTGTGTCTGCTTTGGCGGCGAAGCTAAATACGGTACCACTAAAATCAAGGTGATATATTTTGGTGAGATTCATTGGATAAGACAGTTGAGTTTAGTGTGCCGACTCACTTATTATCTTTCTCTCCTGATGGATTAAGCACAAGAAAATGTGACAATACTGATATCATGTCTGTTTCTTTTGCAAGTAGAGCTCCATCAAGAGATTTAGTCCGTGCAGCTTCTAACATTAGCTCCCCAGTTTCTTGTGAAATTGACACTCTTTCATCGTATCCAGCAAGAGAGCTCAGCCACTGCAAGAAATCGCAGAGGAACGAGTCTGAATTAGTACACAAGTCGTAAGCCAGAATACTGAAAAATGGAATATTATCAACTCACTGAAAATGTCAACAGGGATAGGCGCCAAGCATGTGACCAGTCAAGAATACCCGAGTATGAAGCCATTCCTGCATTACATGATGCCAAAGACTGTGATTCGCTACTTTCCTCGTTTTCTCCGTTGGAATGCACTGGTTTAATAGAATAAGTAGGTGCACTTTTGCTCAGTAAAAACGGGCACACAATATCATGATAGTGACAAAGCAGCATATTTCTGGCCAGACGATTCTCTAATGCAAGGTCAACGGTATCCCGTTTACTATGCCATGTTTGAAGTTCTTCAGTGGACACCCGTTCCAAGCACAGAGGGCTGAATACTCCGCACTTGATTAAGAGTTTAGCAATTGAAGTTATCACGACAGATGCGCATACACTGCCAAAGGAACATTCAGTTAACGAAGCAACCAATGCACCAATGTCTCTTTCACCCCGTGTAACAGCACTCCCGGATGCAGATGTAAGGGAGGAGAGGAGCATGGAATATAGTATGTCAGACAGAGAGCCTGCAATTAATTCCAATGCTTCCCGTTCTCCGTCTGAAACTCTATCTGAATGATTTGAAACACAATCATCAAATCGGACTCTGATGCTATCCAAAAAATACTGGATATTAGTCTGTGACCTTAAAAGAGACCCATAAAAAGGTTCTTCATGCAAAGTTCTTTTGCAGTATCTTTCAGAAATAGCTGTGATGATGGATGCTGCTGATGTCAGATCTTTTCCCAACAAATCCCAGTCAAATGCTAAACCAAAAAATGCCGTCAACGCCAAATCAGAAGTCCTGCGAATTCTCAAAAGCCCTCTGTTTGGGTTGGTGACTGTATAAGGGAAAATATCTAGACTGTTTGTTCGGATGAATACTGGGCCACAGCATACGTCAATAGATTGTACTAGAGCTCTGCAAATTGACAATGGGATGACTGGAGGACAACAAGATTCGTGGTTTTGATCATAATCCATGTTCTCTCTGGTGCTGAAATTGTCAATAGGTTTGTGTGTGCTTCCCTTCCTGACTAATAGCCCAAGTCTAGCTCCTCGAATGAGAACTCTCCTAAGTACATTTACCAAAGCATGCAATGTACCATTTTGCACTGATTCGTCTCTCATAGTGCTACCCGAACAAAGAATGCATTCATTGAATAATTCGATGAGCAATCCTGCCAATTGCGACTGATTGGCTAAGAGATCACTCAGATGAATAAAGCTTTCGCTTTGAAGAGTTTGCTGCGCAGAATTCACTTCTTCGCAGCCAATTCTTGGGATTGCGAGACGAAAAGGAAGCAGTACACAATTTGCTACATCTGCTGCATGCATTGCACGTGTCAATGAAACAGGAGGATTGCCAGCACGACTGCTATTGCTATCAGCAGATGAATATATCTGAATGTGTTCTCTTGTGCTCTCGTTGTGAATATATGACAACGTTGAATTGTGGTAGCGTGCATTCCCCGTAACTTCCATATTAGCGGACTTAGAGTGAGCTGCAGTCGCCGGTTCCGGTCTTACTATCCCTACTTTTGGCACCTCATCCGCGCCGCCAATACGTGAGGGTGCAGAAGAGGGATGGCAGATTATCCTTCCTTGGCTTGTCGAAATAATGCTATTTGCGTCTATTTGGCCTAGACAACGAGTGTCGTTTGAATGAAAAGTCAATATTGCACGTCCTACCAAACCTTGTAACAATATATGGGCATCGTGCTCTTCTTCGTGGCCAATCCAGCTGCTGACCACCTCATGTGATTCAGAATCTGATCCACGAGATGCTTTGCCTCCTTTTCGCAGAGTCGCCCCAGGAGTTATACCTACAGACATAGGCAAGCCAATTGAACGTGGAGGTGCCACAAATTTATCTTGGGCCTGTCCTGATCCTCCTATTCCAGAACTCTTGATCCCATTTCCATAATATCCGAATCCGGCCAACAATGCAACTACTGCATCTCTATTCTGTGCGTTCGTTGGTACTGGTCCAAGAAGAAATGAGAGCCCACTACCAGTTGCGGAATCACCCATCGGTCCTCGTTCTGAGATCATTGAGAGAACAGCAGGAGGGACCAAACCAGACAAGAGAGCCAATGAGTGCACCGATAAAGCACAATTCACTTTTCGATAATCGTATCTTTTCCCATCTTCATCCAGTAATACTCCATTTTCGAATGCCCCATCAAGTAAAGTACATTCGGCTAAAACCCCCCGTCTTTGAAGAACTTTTCTTTCGTTGTCATTCAACAACGAGGTCGATGCTCCTAGCGCTACACCATCGTTTTGTGTCTTGGGATTGGATGATGACTCAGATATTGTCATAGAACTTAATCCAGCGACAATGTCATCGTTTGATGCACTGTCCACGGCGTCTAACACGGGATATGCCAATTCTCCTTTTCCCATCTCTTCACCATTAACTGAGATGATTAACTCCGGACGTCTTAGGTACGGGTGAGTATGTTGAATTGCAATCAGACTCCATTCATCTGCAGGAAGTGTCAATTGAGCAGTTAAATATCCGCCTGTTGCCATAGGCGATGGTGCTGTATTGTCTTTAGAGCTTTTCAGGTTGCTCGCGTTCTTTATTTTCTTGTGCTTGTGTTTCAATAACCGTCCTTTGTTGGACGATGAAGCTCGCTGGTCATTTTGGTGCTGATTAAAATGTTCCATATTGCGTGCATGGGCACTCTCTTTCTCCGGCGTACTCTCAGTATCATGTGTCGCTTGTTCTGCCGCCTTTCTCACTGGATAAAGATGAGACATTGGATCCGAATTAGGAAGCGTGTAAGCTGTGACCGTCGTTGTTAGTAATGTCCTAGTAGAATCACCGCTCCCGTCCGCACATGAAATAGCTTGCCATTGTCCTAATATTGCACAAATTCCGACGGCGCTAACAATGTTGTCGTGTAAAGTGGTGGCAAATCTGTACAATACTTGCTTGCGGATGGCTGCCCCATCTGGGATGAGTGTTTGGGTGCAGTCTAGCGTAGGACGTACCCAGATCAAGACACTGTATCCTTTTCGAAATGTTCTGCTCCAGTCTAGACCTGGTAGACGCAGCCCACCCCCACGTATTAGAGGATAAATTCTTTCTTTTGGTTGGGTTTCTTCTGCGTAGGAATCATTATCTTCTCCGTCAGATAAGTTTTCAACTTTGTGGCTAGATGGCAAGAGCCATGAAGAAACTGATTCTGATCTTTTTCTTCCAGGTGATTGTTTATCTCCAGTGACGGAATCATTTAATTCATCCTTTAGTATTGAATGATCAACTATGGAATCGCTTGTTTTTGTATTGTACGTTGCATCAGAGTGTTCAGCGTAGACAGGAGGCAAAAGCTCCCAATGAGACCCCACACATCCATGTATTCTTCCAACCAGACTTGCACCACTTTTCTCATTATATTGATCGTCTACGTTTTTCGGAATACCACTCTGATCTTCCCTAAGTGTGTGCAGAAGCCTTTTGACTACCTTAACTTTATTCTGTTGTCTTTCATCGTGTCTGCTTGATTTCAATACGTCCTCGATGCCCGCTTTATCTTTGAAACCATTCCGAGAGACTAAATATTTCGGTTAACAAATGAAATAATGATATGTTGTGTATGCATGAAAGCAGAAAATTACTCACCACATTTCCCATCGCCATTCGGGAAATCAACTGCAATAAGCTGTTGTAGCTGATTATGCAGATGCTCCTGGAGGGTACGGGCTTTCGTTGGTGTCATTGTTTCCTCTCTGAACGAAAGATATATGAGACATGAGTTCTTCTTCGAGATCTGTATCATTTTAATTTGCCATTGGCACGAGGAAACAAATCGCACGTCACACATTAATAGAACCCAAAAATAATAGACACTACTTACTTTTTATATGATTGAATATCTTGAGATAATACAATTCAATTAATTGTTTCACGCGGGTTCGTGATGCTGGGAGATTCGATAATAGTTCTTCGGTTGTGAGGATGAAAATCAGCTTCACAGCACCACACTAGATACCTAATCTTGAAACCTTCAAACGATTTGCTGAAATGTTTTGATTTGTGCCTGCCTCCCTGAGCACTGAGCACCTAAGGAGTGAGGAGCACTGAGCACTCGCTTGCACTTCACTTCTGGCCTCTTTTATTACAAGATCATAAATAATAAAATTTAGACATCGAGCAAGCTTAGGTGGCTCAATGGTAGAGCATCTGTCTTCGGAACAGAAGGTTGCGGGTTCGAGTCCCGTCCTGAGTATTTTTCTGTGAAGTGTGTTGTCTTTGGAACACTTTTCCATACTTTTTTGATCTCTCTACACAAATCTACTTATCTAGTTAACAATTGAGGATTATCTATTACCGTAAGCCTCGGTGTATAGGGAACGCTAAAATCCTCTGGGAACGCCCGACAAAAAGTGCCAAATGTGCAGACATTGGCCTATTTAATCAATATAACAAACCTTCAGCTCTGAAGACGCTAATCACGACATCCCCCTTCTCATCAGCAACCTGCCGATGTGCATCGCTCCCAATAATTCCGCTTCGTTGCTCAACCCTGCCATCGTCGCTCCAGCCACAACCCGTCACAAACCACAACAAACACACACAAATAGCATGAGACGCCACGCGTCGACCGCCTTAACATACTTTGCATAAGACTTACATCGGATACCATTAATTTTTTTGTTAGTTAATTATGCTAACAAGATCGTTGTAAATGGAACGATTTTGTGTCTGCCAGGATTTACGCATTCCCTATACACCGAGACATACGGTAGGTACTTTTTACTAAGCGTCAAAGTCATTGTGGGGCAAAATGCCCCAGTATTTTGGACTGTTGTGAGGTAGATATTCGGTGGTACAAAATCTACGTGAATGTACTGGGATTGTACAAGAAACTTATGTTGCTCTCACATAGTCCGGGAATTGTGGGGCAAAGACTCCCACAGGTCTAACGCTTCAAAACGGTCATACTCACATAGGTTTTTCATGGTCTGTATTGCCTTTTCCATCACTCAAATGTCCCAACACCCAGATTGAATGCATATTGTTGTGTTGCGGTAAGCACTTGCCAACACCAACAAAGAAAGGAATGAATGCGGCTCGAGCCATCGCCCACAACCACAAGACCCATCAGCTGCTTCTTCGTGCTGACCAACATCAGCAACATTAGTAGATAACAGGCAGCCCTGGTACTCCTTCGACTGTGCACCATAAATTTCCGCCGGCGTTGGTGTGGTGGGAATCCATCATCGCGATATCATCCAACAAATAAATGAATGCAGCTCATCTTGCCGTCCATACCATACCTCTCGTCAATCGCCACAATCGTCAACATGTGCCAGTTGCCAACCTACCAACCTAGAAACAGCATTACATTGTAAATAAATAAATACGAATTAAATCTTCACTTTAACAATACACTAACACAATTCAAAACAAGCGAGGTCCTTCAGATCTTTCTATGCCCATGATTAGAACACAGCACAGACGCATAACGGGGCATCAGCTTGACACAAGCCCTTCGGCTCACGGACGGTAAATGTCTAAGGTTGTGCAGACACTTCACACTTCGAGACAGCATGGCTATCCTGTAAGTCGGAAGAGTGCTGCCTAGTCCGGCTTGCGGAGAAGCTTGTTGGATTTGTCTGTTACCGACCCCGGGCTGTCGACAGTGTTAAATTGGCATTTAGCAGAGAAAGCCGCGAGATTATCGTACATTGTCTACCATTGAAGCGAGAAATGTACCCAAACTAACGTATTACCATTGACCATTAATGCTTGTAACCATTATATTTCCTCTTCTGATAATATTATGGTAAGTCATGCAACAAGCAAATCATTTTGATAGTGTATTATTGACAATTTCAATTGCGCAAAGAATCTCGTTCAATCTATAGCAACTTATAACCAATCGTAAACAAATTGGCTAAAACGAATGAATATGGGATGTGCTGTTATCGGTACTCAGTGCAACTGCTACCATGCCAAGCCAACTTTGACCCCACCCGTGACTGAAAAACACATTATGCTGATCATCATAGGGCGTATATACTAATCTCAACCATCTCCAACCATTCATTGTACTTATGATGAGACATTGGATTGGAATGGTTGAGATGCTGTGAAATTCTTGAATCAATCCAAACATACTCCATCTT
>JALLPH010000899.1:0-13698 GCA_036939855.1 Cyclotella choctawhatcheeana
CAGTTGTACCTGTGCAGACATGATCCTAAAGAATTGAGATGCAATTATAAACCCCCTCCGTATTCGGTGAGAGGTATGGCAGCTGTTTGAACACAGTCAAAAGGACTTTGCAAATAGTAGCATCCCCTTCACTGAGGACTTTACCTCTGTGTAGACTTGACGCATGGGCAGGCCAGGTTCCGTGCCTCGAGCCTTTTCTTTCTTTCTCCATCTTCCCATCAAGTCAATAGTGTTCTGATCTACTCCTTGGTTAGTCGCTTCCGTGATTGCTCCTCGTCTGCCAGACCTCCACAGACTGTACTCTCCAACGTCAGTGACAGGGTTGATGACTCCCCGGAAGTGTGTCTTAACTTTGTCTAGCATTTCCACCAGAAGAGGATCGTAGTACCCTATCCTCCTCTGTCTTCCCTGACTGTCTGCAAAGACCCAGCCAGAGGTTCTGTCTTCATCGACTACAAGTCTCCGGATCATTCTTCGAATCCACTTCAGCACTGGCAGTCCCGATTTGGTGTGACAAGGTATGGGGATACAGTGCCACCTCAACTCTCCCTCCCCTTTGAACTTTCCTCTGAGGGTGAGCATAATAAAGGGCTCTTCTGAACTGACGGTTTCTTCCCAGAAGGTAAGTAAACCTTGCAACGATAATAGCGGCACTTCCTCTCCTCTAAGACAAGCACAAAACTCCATCAGGACGTATGACATAAGTTCCTCCAGCTTCTTCTTCTCTTCAGTATCCGTAGACGTCTCCCACAGGTCCTGCACCACTTTGTCAAGGGCGTGGATTATAGCAGGCGTGAACGCCTCATTCTGCTTTCGAATCTGTCCCATCCTGAGCTTGGCTCCTAGCTTGAACCTAACAAACCACTCTCCTGCTGTAACGCAATTGGTGGTGTGTACCTTCTTCTCGTCCTGGGCATAGAGAGTGTCCACCATATATTCCGTTCCGGCCGCGTAGGCATTGCGATACCACGTAGGAGTGTTTCTCATAGAATCGTATTGGAGGTGTCGGGTGTATTTTCCAGGCCGAAGTGAGGCGTTCAACGTGACAATAGCTACAGCCATCCCTACTCTGTCCTCCACCCTGGAACAACCCAGCTTAGGCAGATAGTCATATAGCTCAAATGAGAACTCAGCAGCCTGGGTGTCTAGAATGATCCTGCTCAGATTTGAGCGGACCGTGCTCTCAGCCCTGCTCCAGCAAGCATCCAAGTTTGCTCGTCTAATGACCATCAGCGTGTGCCCGTGGTCTTTAGCGTTGGACAATTCAGGGTCCCTCTTCGTGACGTTTCGGAAGTGACAAAGGTCACACTCAAAGGGGATACCCATAAGGTGATCGCCATTTCTACCTTTCTTAAAGGCTTTTGTGTCGAGAGTGGCCTCCACGATACCTTCTTCCTCCTCTGGCGGAGCTTGAACGGGAAACGGGTCTTGTGGGTGAGCCACGTAGCATTCCCCGCACAACACATTCATGCACGGGGGGAAGCTGCCCCGCTTCATCAAGAAATTTGAGCAGAACAGACCTGCTCCAGTCTTCCGGACCTTTCCACATGCCCTGCAAGTACCCTTCCAACTCATAAAGTTTGCCTGGGTCATGTCGCCCTTCTTTCCAAATTTTGAATCCTTTGTCGAGGGCACTTTCTATGCGGGACGCCGGCTCACCTCCTCTAACCAGCCACGGACCTTTGTAACTGTCAACAAAAGTGAGTGGAAACACTATGAGGACAATCAAAGGTTCATGCATATTGGCAGGCCAGAATTCAGGGTCACACTGCACAGTGAAAACAAGATCAGCATCTTTAGTCAATTGCTTGCGCCAAAGATGAGTCATCAAACGCGGAACAACAAACACATGGGGGAGGTGGGGGTGCGACAAGTGATCATCGTTGAACATCTCCAGAACCGCTAACATTGCCGTGGGTGGTGGCACCCACAACCTGGGCTCCTGTATATCTTTAAGTCTGAACCAATCGACGGGTGACAATAGTTTGAGTGGGCTGCCACCCCAGGGTGAACCATCCGTGTGCTGCCACCACGAGTCTACCCAGCCTTTAACTCTGCCCGGCATTCTATCCTCGGCTGATTGGCTTAAAGGTAGGAAAGTAAGTGGGTGAGAGGTGGCTCGCATCATTCCTTCGAGCAGATCTCCTCTTGACAGCCCATCTATTCCAGCCTCTTTCATCCGGGTACCGGCCACGTGGATTACATGAATGATGGAGCCAGTTCTTCGTTGTAGGAGCCGCAGGCGCAAGATGACGTCAGATAATTTTTCCGAAGTCGAATGCCCCTTATAAAAACAGCCTTCAAAGGCCATATTGTCCGTAATGATAAAGAGCTCTTTACCATAAATCTTCCCCTCCTTTTCCAGCTGCTCCAGCCTCGAGGTGGGGTTGTTTGACTCTCTGAAGTTTGAACTTTCTTGTTGCATCTGACGACCGTAGTAGCCTGCTTCCCAATCTATGTCCGCCTCCTCCTCCCAGAGAGCAGAGCCGAACCCTTTTCCACTGGCGTCTCCCATGAGGTAGCCTGCCGTGGTCATAGAGTCATGGGGGCGTATCACCGAAAGTGAGGGTTTTTCCGATTCAAACAATTTTCGCAGAGCCTCCACATCACGATAGAGCCTCGGTACCGGGGTAACGAATTCTGGGGCCTCCGTCTCATCCGCTGTGACTTCTGCGTACACATCTGGTTGAACATCTATCCATTGCTCGCCTTCCCATTCCCAGATCACAAACCGGGACTTAGGGCGTTTCTCCTTCCATCCGTCTTTCTTCCTACCGGATCGCCAACTGTCAATGGTGAGATGCAAGCCCTTGAGGTAGGGAGGCATCCAGTCATAAGTACGAGAGACGTATATGGCAAATCCTCTAATTTGCTCCAAACGCTTGTGGGGCACCTTCTTATCATCTCTCGCTTGCATCAGCTGATGTAGTTCCTCCAACATAGACTTCATCTTATCCCACTTCTTCTGGGATACTAGGGCTACCAGACCCCCGTCTGTATGAACTACACTGCCCGCCCACGGTCCAGGAGTGCGAGTTGGGGACGTCCTTTTGCGAGAGGCGTCTTGAATTTGAATCCCGAGAAAGGAACATGTTGCACAGAACCTCCTGGCTGCCATCCAACACTGATGCTCACTAAAACCCGTGGGTCGGCCGTCGTCTACGTACAAATACAATTCACTGGCCAAATGACCATCCTTCCTCGTCTTATAAACCCAAGGTAGGGTGGGGTCGTAGCCGAATTGCCCTGGCAGATTCAGATTAACTTGGTCCCACTGAAACGGATTGTCCGGGTCTGTGTGACTTCCGTAGGCCATCTCTTTTGCTATTATGGCCATTTGTATACTTCGATAAGGAGAGTCCCGGAGGCCCATCCAGTTCCTCTCCCATCTTTCCCACTTGCGTGTCCTCTCCCTTTCCCAGTCTGGAATCTTTTCTAGAGGCTCGGGGAGGTGGTGAGGCAAGTCCCTTTCCGTAGTGCGTATATGGGAAACGTCAACTCCCGAATATGGCCTCAGCCTTTCACCTAACATAAAGTTTGGAAACATTTCACCTATGTCCATGTCCGCTTGGAAATAACCGGCCATGAGACTTCGTACCACAAATAATAGAATGGGCAAGCCAAAGTGCGGAGCAAATAAGCAGTCGTTGATTCCAGAAGCGGTGCCGTTGTACACCATCCGAATATCTGACTCTCCTTTCAGCACATAGAACCAGTGCATCAAGGATAAGACGAGTCCCACATTGATATACATTCTTTCACGAACCTTGGATAACTTTCTCCACACCTTGGTCCGATCCTCTTCTGACTTTGGGGCCTTCTGCGCCCTTGTGTATTTTGGAAGGTCCTTGGTCACGAAATGCTCCTGTCCATCACGCGCCCAAGCCACTCTATTCTTAGGCCATCTCCAAAAGAATGGACGAGAACCCTGATGCCAATCCCACCAAGAACATTCAGACGCCTTGAAAATACATTCCCTGGCGGGCTCCCAATCTTTTATCCTACGTGGATGGTTGAACATTCCCAACAAATCAGCCTTGTAGTTGGACCTGCCATTCTTTGTCCACTGATATTTTCCTCCAACAAACTTGACATAGAACTTGGGAGAACGCTGTAACCGAGAGGGGAGCTTAAGCTTGACCCATTTCCAAAACGACCTGCAGACGTTGCGCCTCCAAAAACAAATCCCCAGAGTCCTGTAAGATTCCAGCCTCAAACGCCAATTCGGGTGCAACGGCGAAACCACCGGTAGTGTGCCATTCCAGTTGGGGAAGGTCGCCATAAATTTGCTGTCCCATTGACGAGGTATAGTATCTCTGAAGTGATTTTCCCAAATATGACTGGGGACTGGAGCATCGTCAGCCTTCTGTCCATCTTGCTTCCGAATTGTGGCATCCAAGGCGTCCAAATCCACTGAGACTGGGCGTTGAGTGTCTGACCCAACTGTAGAAGGAGCAGGATCAACCGTGGCAGGGGTAGGGAGGGCAGGACCAACTGTGGAAGAGACAGGACCAACTGCAGGAGGGGCAGGCCCAACTGTGGGAGGGGCAGGCGAGGTCTTTCCAAGAGCTGGAGACCATGCAGGAGCTGGAGGGACCGCCGAGACACGCGACCGTTTAATTGGACGATCCGCGGAGCTGTCAGTCCACAACCCAAACCCCCCCCGGAGATAATAAGAGCATAAAACATCCGCACCCGAAGCAAGAATTTTGGCCGGAGGCATGCGAGCGAACTCGGCAAGCGTGGGGCCGAAGCCGTGTTGAACGAACGAATCCTGCACCGAGATTGGTGTATTCCAGAGGTCAGAGACCTCAACTGACGTGAGACGACGTTGGCCCCAGCCAGTACAAGAACGATCAAAGGGCATAGTGATGCGAGGGGACGAGGCCGCCGAGGCCGGAAACAAACCCCAAGAACCCAAAGAACCATCTGACAGAGTAACAATCGTTTGGCAAGGTTCCAGGTCACCGAGAGGGACTGATCCCACAGGAAGGGAAGGGGTGTAAACCCCACAGTCCACTGAATGCCCAATTGTAGACCACGGACGTTGAGGGATTGCGGGGTTATGAGTGTACCCGCTGAAATCTATGGTCCGCATGAGGATTGTGATAAGATGAGTCCCGGCCGTGGCGCCACCCACCTGCACATGGGACATCTGCAAAGACCGGCTGAACCAACCAGAGGGTGCCGGACCAAGAGGCTCCAGAGAGCCGTCCAAATGAGCTACGAGGTGGGGGCACGAGACCGACGTCCAGTAGGGACTCGAGGACGAGGGAAGCGACGCAGTATCCGTGAAAACCACCGCCGGAGGGACAGAGTCGCGAGGCAATCGATGTACAAATTCCGTGGATGGATAAAGCTCAGACATAACCTTGCAAAAGGATGGAGAGCTAGGGAAAATGCCGTAGGCAACCTCAAAACCTAGCAGATCTGCCACTGAAAACCACAAGGAAGGGCTGGAGCCGCGAATGACACAAGGCCCTAAAGATTTCCGTTGGAGAGGAATGGACCCACGAAGGACGCCATTGAGGGATCCGGGTCGAGGAAATACACCTCCAATACCACACCGCAGAGAGAGATCTGAAGTACGAAACCAAAAGGAGTCAGTAACGTAGGTAGAGGAGGAGAAGGGGAGGTAGGACTACAACGTAAACACATAATCATAGGTTAACGTTAAGCCCTATCCTCCCCTGTAAACAGACACCCACTCGACAATCAGCCGAAGAAAACCAAACACCAAACACTTGCAATGCCTCAATTGTCCTCTTCCTCGGCCTTGGCCTCTTCAACCTGACCGCCATTGTTGGCAACGCGACGCTTCTTCTTGTCCTTCTTGGGGAAGGCATCTGCGCCGTCGACCTTCAGAGAACGCTTCCACTGATTAAAGGCGGTGACAAAACGGTCATGTTCACTGCGCATGTCGGTGACACGCTGCTCAGCACGAGAGGCGGTGTTATAGGCACGTTGAGCCTCAGAGGCGGCGCGCTGAGACTTTTCCTCCACTGAGGCTAGTTCGCCCTTGCGAAGCACAGTAGATAAGATATACCCGGTGAGCTTGGGGGCGATGCGAGGGTGTTCGCGGTACAAATTGCGTTGGAAGTCATCATGAACACGGAGGGCGCTCAAGCAAGCCCACATGGCGAGGGAGTTAGCCATAGTGGGATCTTTATAATTTCCCAGATTGCGAGCCCCGGCTCGAACCTTCGAAACCTCATGGCAGTACACCTGAAGGAGGATAAGAACCTGCTGCCACGCTTCTGCCTTCTGTGTCTGAGTGTATGACGAACAATGTCCACAGGCTCGAACGAGTAGGTTCCGATACAACTCAACACACTCTTTGAATAGACCATCAAGGGCAGACGACGCGCGATCACGCAAAAGGCCAGCGAAGATAAGAAAACCCGGGCAAATGGTGCCGAATAAAGCCTCAACTTCCTGATGCTGCTGCGGAAGGAAGTCACGTAGATTCAACCTGATGTAGTTGAGGACGCCAGTCTCGCCATCACCCGCATCAAAGAGATCAAAAGTCTTAATTGCTGCAAAAACCCTCGTGAGCTGGGAAGATTCAACCCCAGGAGCTGCAGCCGCGCCAATGCCGGAGAAAATCTCGGGAACCATGGTCTCGAAAGACGAAATGGCGGTAATTTGAGAGGCGGTAAGAGTTGTCTTCATCGTCAAAACAGCCTGGTCGCACACCTCCTTGTGAGTTTTACTGCGGTAGAGCAGGGCCGCGAGAAGGTGGAAGGGATCAAACAAATACTCGTAGACAGGAGTAGTGATACCCCAAGCGCGAAGTTGAGCTGCGCACGCCTCAGGACTGTCAAATTTGTAACTGCCCAAGGAGACAGGGCCTTGACCATCAAGAGACTGCTTCATGATTTTAAGCTGAGCAGAAGTATAACTGCGAAGGGCATCTATTTCAGATTTGAGAGCCGCCGTATCCTCACCGCTATCCTTGGAGTTGGTAAGCGTGGGGACCTTATCGATGATACCCTGAACTACGTCGTACACCCCTGCCAGCTCACTCTTGAGGATCGAGATCTCCTTCTGAAGACTGTCAATGCTCTGCCCGTGGACGCTCACCTTGTTCACCATACCGGTGGCTTGAAAGCCGTGGACGGTGTTTTGAGCTGATTGAGCCGCGCGCGAGGCTGCCAAGGCCGATGCTACTACCTGGTCAAGTGACTCCCCGTAGGATTTGAAGTTGTGCTCGCACTTTTGAAGGGCGTCATGATGTGCAGTCAAAGTCTTCTGGGAAGATGCCACGGAGCTCTCTAAAGAGCTAACAAATAGATGAACCGCTTCGATGTCACCGTGGCAAGAGCCATGCGAAGCTGCCGGGTCCGAGGGAAGCCCAATCCTAGTAGAAAGCCGAGCCAGCTCCGAATAGATATCCGCCATAGACTCCTCGGTAGCCTTGAAACCTACTTTGACACCCTCAGCAAAGTCAACCTTGGGGGTGGGCTCCCCCTCCTTGGCCGGCTTCCGGATAGACTTAATCACGGAGAGCAACTTCGGAGTTTTAGGAACCGTTGCTGTGGGAATCGAGCCCAATTGCAGTAGGCGAGACCCATCTGCCTGAGACATCAATTGCGAGGGAGACTTGGCCACGGCATTCGACTTCACCCAATTAATTATGGAGCTCCAATTCGATGCAGTAAACAGCTGGCCCTCGTACGAAGCCCACAAGGCACTCCCGTTTGTAACCTCGTACGCAATGGAGGGGCTAATCAGAACAGTATTATCCTTCTTGAGAAGATACCAGGTCTTATCCACAAGTTCGGTCTTGTGGCTCTTGTGCTTCTTGACAGAACACTCCGCCGCAGGGCATACACATACAGTCCCTGACTTTCCAATAGTGCCCAGGCACAAACCGGACATCATCTCCTTGTCATATAGCCAGACTTGACATGCGGCGGGGTCATTAGCCTCCGTAATAGACGCTCCGGCGTCCAAACCTGGATCACGCTTGGGCGTGGTAATGGACAAACCCTTCAGAGGGTCTTCGTTTAAATCCAACGCCGGCGGGGTAGAAGCTCTCTCTTCCAGAGGTGTCGTGAATGGTGTCTTCTTCGGAGACAGACCAATCCTTCCGTCAAAGACCCCCTCTTGAGCAGGGGTCTCCAATACCCCCATCAAACTCGCCGTGATAGACTTAGCCACGCCTCTTACTCCACGGGTGGTAGCACTAGTCCCGGCCGTGATGCCCGAAAGCAAAGAATAATCATCCCCGGCGTCCTCGGCCACAGAACCTTCCACGATAGACACTCTACTCTTCATAATCGACGTAGCCGACGTCGCAAAAGGCGTAGTCATACCTGCACTCGAAGATACGTTAGTACGAAGCGGCGTTCGACCCAAAGCTGCGAGAATCGACGAACCGGCGTCGATGGAGCCGTATTCGGAATCCAAAGAATACAACGACGGATCAATCCCCACGAGCGAGCCTTCCGTGAGCGACGGAGATGAATTCGGCGGCGAGTATTCGCTAACCCCCCCCGGAAACAACATGACATCATCAGAAAAACCAAGGCCAGTGAAAGAAAACTCACCATCGTTCGCTCCGATCGAACCGGAAGTGGCCGCGTTCATCCCATCATAAAAATCGGACGACCGAGCCGGAGCGATCGCCGCGGCAGACGTAGTGGCCGGCGTGCGAGTGCCCTCAAAAGCCGACGCGAAGGACTGGCGGAGCGAGGCTAATGAAGGACGGCTCAAGGGCGGATCTTTGTTGGTCGGCGAGGACGGACGAGACATCGTAGATGATAAACGAAGAAGTAACGAAGCAGGGATGAACAAACGGCGGTGGTTGAAAGAATGAGACGAACGTATGGGAGGGGAAGCAAAAATTCCATGCTGCAGCCTGCCGTAACGGGATGTACGGTCCCCTTAAATAGAGGGTCCAGCCCATTACCTCTAGAAATTCAGTCACGAGTCCAGAAAATTCTGACGATTCGGAGAGTCACCTCAACAGCGATATACTTTGCCGGACCAAGGCCAGACCGCCATCTCGCTCTCGCCCAGATTCCAATGATTTCATCGATTCGATTAAGCCAACTCGCCAAATCGTTGTGCATAACATCTTCATATCTGTAGATGCTAATGGCTAAATGCTTTCGTAGGAACATAATGCATAACATTCATTATGTTCCTACGAAAGCGATTTTTCGTAAGCGGTCTGGGGGCTGAGATTTCTTGCACAACGGTGAAAATTGGCGTTGGATTCGAACCAACCATAACGATGAGCCGAACGGAGGCTGTAACTCCCCCGCTGGTCCAGTTTCATCGCCCCATCCACCTCCGGCCTTCATTATATGACCAATGGGAGGCTGCTGAACCGTTGGATCACCGGCGGCCGCCCTGATCTGGCCCCAATTACGTTGCATCTTCACTGACGTGAGGATGATGAACTCCGCACTTTAGCAGTTCAAAATGAGGCAAGTTAATGCAACGTCAGTGTGCTGCACGATGAATTTACGCATTAAACTAATAGTTTATTAAACGTTATGCTAGTTCATTGACTCGTGGATTGATGAGGTAAGCGGTACGATCTATGATGTTTTGCTAATAAATTGGATAATACTGAAACCACGAGCGCAGCCGAAATGGCCGTGATCGATGGCCATTTTGACCTTCTATTGACCCCATCTATCATCAATAATCAGGCATAACCATAACAGTCAACCGGCAAGGAGAGGTGTATTATTTGGTTCATGGTTCGTTCAGAATTTGGTGATGGAGGAAGGTGTTATCCGGTACAAGAGAAGGGTCTGATGTCGAGCTACACAGCAGCAACAACAACAAAAGCAACAATCAATCTCAAATCAAAGAGGATTTTCATGAACATTCGAAGAAATAAAAATGCCCTGAAAAGGGACAGACGAACGGTCGAAGCAGCAACAATCCCTGCTTCTTTGACGGTTAAACCGTGTGCACAACAATCAACTGCAACTTTGGACAAATTGATCGGCAAGGTGAACTGCAGATTATTAGCATATCTTGCAAATAGTTAAGTTATACATAATACTAATGCAACTAAATTCCACAGTTTTCATTATAATAATTATTGTTTTATCAATGCAACTTAATTGAATAAGAAGTGAACGGTGAAAGTCTTTGTTCTAGATTTATTATTATTATATGTACATTGTAATGCAGACAAAATGTTAATTAGCATGTTACATACTCTTTTATTCTTTACATCTTCTAGATGTTTCATTTGCGAAATTCAATTGAGGATGACTGTTGCATGCCTTCGATCAAGTTGCACCGTGATGATTGTGTCGGCAGCTAACAATTGCATGATGCCCGGTTGTTTGTCAATATATTCTTTTCATTAGATTGAAAGATTGATGCATAGTTCTTTTCAGCAGTTCCCTTCTGCTTCCATGTCGATCGTGTTGGTGTAGCTCGTCACGGCTGATTGTTGTGTTTATTATTCGCGATGTATTGATGACAATTGTAAGTTGTTAGTTGTCTATCTGCTAATCTGCGTATGCTTATTATTGTTTGTTGTCTATCTGCTTTCGTTGATTGGTGTGTTTTTGTTTATCCCAACTCAATTACGGTTTGTTGATCCACCATTTGTCTATGGGGTTGATTGTTGCGTTTGATACAGTTGGATTTGTTTAGCTGTGATAACAAATGCAGCCACATATTATCCGAACAGCACCACAAACACAAGCTGTCACGCTCAAGTAGCTGCTCTGATCCTCAATACGAATTTACGGATCATCAATAGATTATTATCTGATGATTTGCCGACCTGCTTTGGAAGCCAAAATTGATTGTCATCATCGTCACAGTATCATCAATATGAGAGGACATCAAATTAGAATGCACCAGCACAAACCTTGCAATCGAAATAGTAGCAGCGTTGATTTCGGGTCTACGGACGCCGGACATGACTCCGACTGGTGAGAATAGTAGTCGAGAGGAGGTTCGAAGCGTTGGGTTGTTGGTGTGGAGGTGATTGTTGCTGGCGGAGGCGACGGATCGGCAGTACCATGGTGGAGCGGCCATTTTTGTGAGTACGGTGATGGCGGGAGAGAGATACGTTATTAGCAAAGCACGGCGAAAGCAAACATCGATAGTTACTTGTATAAGTAAAATGTACTTAAGTAAGTCCCACACCAAAACAAAAAATGTTGACTTTCGGCTACTAGTACACCATGAAGGGGCCGATTTTTATCAAACCAACTTCAGCAGCACCATCAGGTGAGTGAATACTGCAAGTCTGACAACTTTTTTAGCGGTTGCATCACATTTCAAATTTGGCCATATTATGGGCTGGACCCCCTAACATAGATAGAGCAAGTGAGTGTATCACGAAAAATTATAAATCACCATAGACTTTTGTCTGTGACATTAGATAGCTTAATAGCACAACTCCCAAGACTTGTTGAGGCATGTTGTGATTGGCTATTGGGTCACTGCTACCCTATCATAGGATAAGTGCCCAAATATTTTCATATTTGATTCAATATTCACTGGTTATATTTAATGAATAGAGATGAGTAAAGGGTAAAGGGTATCTTGAACAGATACACATTCTCACTTCTACTTCTAGGGTTTTTTTTTTAATGGCAGTATATCTCTTATGACCACAGTTACCAGGCCGATATGGCAAATAAATATTGACTTAGTTATTGTTACCTTCTCCTTTTTTGTGATTGTGCTGTTTTACTCTTACTAGGAATCACAAGGTGGGATTTTATGTGTTACAGTAATACTGTTTTGTACTGTTACCTCTTTTCATGCTGTTACCAAAGTTTACCCAAAGCATAGTTCAGGTGCAATTACCAATACCAGGTAAAGGTAATAATTAATAATTACTCTTACCTTTTACCCTGGCTCAATAAGGTCATCATGGTCACATTGCAGTAACCTGTGGTATAGGCTTTCGATTCAAGCGGACACGTTGTTCCTGTCTCAAATTGGAAAGCCGGCATTCAAAATTTGAATGTCCAAACAACCAGATAGTCTTTCTTTTGCCATCAAATCGTTCACCGTCCAACAGTGTCCTCCTTTCTTCCTTTCTTCGAAGGAGGGATCATTTCCAATGATCCATCGAACTGAATGAAATCATGTCTTTCGTTAGTTCACCTTTCACAGAACCAGCTGTTCATATTTATACCCCTCATTGTTGGATCTAAACGAAAATCAACAATGAGTGATTGATCATGGAACCTTTGGATTTATTGGTTCTTTGTCCTGAATGAATCCAAGCCAGAATTGCTGATGTCCATCTATTGAGCCATTTACGTACTGACTCGAATGAATATTGGCATGCACAGTGCACAGTCTATGATGGTCAAGTCCTGCTGTTTAACTCCAGATCATCTCAACCCCACATAGTATAAGCTTATGGCTGGTAGTAATATTGAATAAGGTGCTCCGTGATTAAAAGTAGCAGCAAGATCATACATGTGTTTGTCAGTTGGTCAGATATAGAGGATACTATTGACATCAACATCAACACGTCACTGTGTTTCAATTGCCGATTGTTTTCATTGGAACATGTTTTTTCATTGGATCATGGTTGAATCAAAATAATATGTGTCTGCCCATCCACATTCAGTCACCCACTTCATCATATCTTTGATCTAGTTCAGCAAGAAGCATACCCTACGCCTACGTTGCCAACAATCCACCAAAACAATTGCAACTGCATTGTCAAAATTACCGTAAGCCCATACGTCAAACTGTATCCTTTTACTTTAATAAAAAGTCTCTGAATCAATAATTTTGTGGATGCAATGCTATTTGCAACATCTCGCAAGAATTTATCCAGTATCAACCTATCCTATCCGAGCTAGCTTTCATGGAGACAGCACCAAGCCTCAACAGCTCATGCAAGCCAAAATCTGGAGTAACAGCTACTGCCCATTTGGCTCGTCTTATTCTTTGCTGGGACTTTGGACTTTGGATATATTGTGTCTCTTAATCTCACATATCAATGCTTGACAGCTTTAGTTATGCATGGCAAGATTATTTGGCAACAACCCCACCAGCTACAATTTCATCTTGAGCACCTGGAACCAGTCTCATGCTATATGTTATTTCAAATGCACACAAACAAAGAAATCTTTATGTGTTAACACAATCAAGCTTATTACTGAAGTACAGCTTACTCTGCCTTGGAATGAAACAACTTCAACAAATGCTCACTGTGGATGTCCCATTTCATTTTGAGTCGGGTTCTCTGTCAGAAGAATTGGTTAAGTGTTAATTCTTATGATGTCTGATGTCACAGATAAAACGAGCAAGCTCAGAATGTAATCATTCTTACTCTTATCAAAGTTCGCAGTTCACTTTTATCGGAGTAGTATTAGAAGGTTGCTCAAAAATATTCGAATCCTTATTTCCTTCATATTTAAGCCCAAGACCTAACATCCTCCATTGTCATTGCCCAACAGAGTCATGATCTTTCAAGGCCAACTATCAAGAAGAACAAGAAGAGTTGGTTGCTGGTCCTAAGGTTCATGACTCAATCTGAAATTGGTACGTGCTGTTGGTCAAATTCCAACAGCTGTTTGGCCTCAGTTTCATTGTTCTATACGTGGCCGTCCATTCATATCAACATAGCTCAGCACCTTTTAGTCTCTGTGGTACTTGTTTTGTGGTGGCATTCAATTGTCAACTTACCATTCTGTTCTTTTAGGGTTATGTAAAGCTGTTTCAAATTGACGTTGAATA
>JALLPH010000900.1:0-13715 GCA_036939855.1 Cyclotella choctawhatcheeana
AAGAGGTGAATAGGGCTAGTTTCACCCCAGCAATCGATTGCAAAAGTCACTATGACGATAGGCAATGTATTTAAAAGGGCCCTCCACTCTTGAACCCAAATGTACTGTAGTCTTGAGGAGCAAAAAAGGTACATTGTAGCACAAAAAATTTGTGAACAATATCATCTCCAAACTCCAGACACTATCTTTCTTTTCTTTTGTCCGCCTTGAGCCATTTGCCAAATGGCTCAAAAGTTTTTTGAAAACTTTCGCACCTTGTGCATGGAATGAGCGTTTGTCAGTGACCAAACGATTGATATGAATTCAATAAGCCTCCGAGACAAGGTCTCGGCATTCCTGAGGCATCTCTCCATCGTACCAATGAGTGATGGCAGGGCTTCGGAAAAACAAGCAATGTTGCCATTCAGCAGTCACGAAGTTTTCAAAAACTCATTGAGCCATTCCCAAATCTTCAATTTTGAACTTTTGGAGACAAAAGTAAAGAAATTCGTAGCAACAGATTGATTACAAAACACAATAGACACAAATAGGGATGGGAATATGAAATATGAGTGGATGGGGAGGGGTCACTCTAGCTGTGATAGGATATTGGCAATTCTTATCTAAACACCAAAGACCTGAGTTTCCAAGCTTTGATGAGAAATAATTACATGAATATGATGGTACAGTGTTGAGAAATGCTGTCAGACATGCTATGGTATGTTGTCACTTGGCTTTACCGAGCTAAAAATGAGACAATTTTTTGCCTTAAAAAAGTTTGCTACACCAACACTAACTGCTTATGGAAGCCTCTGCTGGAATCTGATTGAGCTCATCCCTACGGACAGCACCAAGAACATCTGAACAATATCTTAAAATAGTAGAATGGCAGTCATCATTTGCTTCCATGGCCTCGATTATGCAATCATAACCCAGTTCATCATTCTCAGTCTTGGGACGATGAGATGTCGCGGATGCATGCATCACCACTCCAATTTCATGTGAGATTTCATCCAAAATGATATCGATTACATGGATAGCTGTACGAGCCCACAAACCAAAATGATGCAGCACTCTTTTCTCCCCGTGAACCTGTAGTTTTGCATGGCGTTTATTGCTATATTTTGGGAATGCCCTTTCGTCTTTTAAGTGTAGAGAATCCTGTGCGAATGAGGTTGGATATTTTGACAAAGCTTTTTCTGTGATCTCTAACAGAAGTTCCATGGCACATCTTTCATTGCGCAGACTAATGGGATATCTGATGTCTCGGCACATTCGCAGAGGTGTGGGTTGAGATGGAGAGGGTGATATGCCAGGAATGCCATACAATCTCTGTGTGGCCGAAGCTGCTGATCTTCCTCCCCATGAAATTCTATCCAATTCCGCTGAATTGGCCACAAGCACCCTAAGCATACTGAACAAGGTACGTGTATTTTCGTTATTGGACACGCAGACTCGTACCCGTTTAGCGGGGAATACAATTGGTTGTTGGGGAGTAGGAACTATTGATGCTTCTGCAAAACGAGCTGCGGCCACATCCGCTCCACTTGAGCCCATTGTAGCCTCCATGATAGCAGAAGCAGGACCACCACCTATTTTCCCCACATGCGATGCTATTGCATGCCAACTGGATCCAATGCACTCAGGACCTACAGAATCAACATCTCCTCTTGTCCAGAATGCCAGTTTCTTTTCCATGCATTCTCTGTCTTCCCCACGAATAAGTCGAGCGAGCCTAGTATTACCCTCGTTACAATCAGTGCCATAGAGTTCTTCCTCCTCCAACTCATCCCATCCACCAAGCTCCAAACTAACCTCATTTGGACAAAACCCATCAATTTCAACATTTTTCTCAACGCAGAAACCATAATTTAATAAAAAGCGATGATTACATTTCTGCCCATAACTATCATAAACTTGCTCCCCTGCCCCAATCTCCTTCAATGTAGTAATAGTGAAACACTGACTCTCCTCACAAAACGTCCACTTTGTCTCTCTTGGTCTGTGGTGATTCAACATATCGGCATGAGGGACCAGTGCACTTGTTCGACGTCCATTTACCATCAAACCAAAATTACGACTACAGACAATAGTCCTAGCCCATGTAAACTGCTCAAGATTGGCGATGGAAGCAAATTCCGGAGCAGCTTCACAAACGGAATGATAATCTCTTGTAATTGCTTGTATTCTATCAGAAATTTGATTCAACAAATGACTCCCTGCCAACCCACGTAATTCCTCCTCATCCCAAAAGATGGGCATATTGCGCAACCGCTTGGGTAGAACTTCATAATAGGGGAAAAAGAACGAATTCTTACCGTTCACATTCTTATCCCAGAGTAGATAAATCATGAGAAAAATATGTTTGGGTGCATCCAATTCCAAATCGGAGTTGAGAATTTTTCGTCCAATGGGTGTATTTTGTCCCATTTCGACGGTAATGAGACATCTTAGCGGGATTGAAACTATAATTGATGAGGGCGGTAGGGTTGTCAAGGCATACACTCCACGCATTTCATCGGACCCATCATTTAGGATTGATTCTGTATGTTCGCCGATTGTGGCAGTAGTGACCAGCCCCCCATCCTTCTTCTCTTCGGATTCATAATTTTCCATTGTGACGGAACCAATATTTGGATCCTCACTGTCATTCTTGTACCGTTCAGAGTTATCGTACTTGCGCAATTCTAAACAGGGGAATTGAGCACCGTTGGCTAGAAGCCATCGTTCAAAGGTTTGGAATTTATCGAATTCTTGCAGTGTCGGGCGATCGTGTGATGGTGTCATAGTTGTTGTCATGTGAAAGTGTGATAATATACGTCTGCGATCGATGCAGTATTATCTATTATGTCGAAAGATGATAATGATATTTGTAGGGAGAAGCAGTGTCAGCTGAGTCTCAGGAGCAAGAAGTGATGCATGCATTTCTGCATTTCCTCATGTTTTAGCGAAAGTCTCTTTTCATATAGCACTGCAAATGGACTCACAAAAAGAACAGTATCCAGAGATCAGCTCCCTAGAGTAGATAGTGGGAGGCTTGGGAGCTGTGATTGGAATCGGATGGATTGCTGGTGGTCTTGTCGACGGTACATATGAGATTGTGTATGGCAGATGTCCCATGTCCGGGATAAAACGGGTGGAGGTGAAAAGGGCGCCGTGCTTGCCCGCGGCCGCCCGCAACTGGCCACACTCAGATTACCACACAAGTCTAACACGTTGCATGTTTCTGCACCCGCCCAATCACCCAACACTTACTTAATACCATAAGTGATTCAGAAAAGTTATGTCTATGGGTGCAAAACTACACTCCGCAACTCCAACCACCAACCACCACCAACCACCAATGAATCTCCCATAGGTACTCCTACCTATTCAATACACTCTATCCATCGAGCGCCACGTCCACAAACATAACAATTATTGCTGTATGAGATAGCATCACCCAAAACCTACCAATAGTATCAGATAGAGAAGTATTTTCCACGATGAGGAAGTTCGCAGCGGTCTGAACATCAAAAGGGCTGCGAAACTATAATTTTATCAAAGACATATTATACAAAAGAGAGAGGCTGGCAAACAAGACGACTGTCTCAAACGGGAACAACGACCAGATTCAAAATCAAGGGTACAAATGAAGGATCTATCATCATTACTTGCGAGTCACGGACTCATTCAAGAGGAGGACCCCGACTCCGATCCATTCCTCAAACAGATGAACCGCGGGAGTTATCTCAGTCAGCTTCGACTTCTAGCGTTACAAGATGAAGCGGAACGGTCGGCTGAGGAGGAATACACATCCAAAGTGGAGAATTTGCACGCGGAAGTTCAAATTCTCTCCAATGGTCAAAAGATGCTGAACTACAGCGTCTACCTATCTCATCAACGCTATTTTGATGATTTAAAACACGTTGATATGCACTTCATGAACTTTGGCTGTTTCGTAGACACCAAATCGAATGCTGATGCGACCATTCCTCGTATTGAAAGTAGTAACGATGTTAGGATTCTTGACGGACAACTTAAGCACGAACAAGACTTGATTATTGAACAACGCAAGTCCTTAGGGAAAGGAGGGTTATGCTGGGATGCCGCCTTTATATTGGGTGAACATGTCATCTATCACGAAATGGAATGGAATATCCAGCCATCAGGATTGACTTCTGTGCTAGAACTTGGGGCAGGAACTGGACTTTGTGGTTTAATGGTGGCCAAGGCTACCAGTGCGAATGTGACCATCACAGATTTGCCTGAGTTAGTACCTCTCATGGAAGACAATGTGAAACGAAATCTTCCCTGTAAAGGAAATATTACCGCTCAAACACTCCGATGGGGAAACGAGGCAGACTATCATGGAAAACCCTATGATGTCATTGTAGGAGCTGATATTGTCACCAATCTCTATGATCCAGTGGCTTTGGCGTCGACAATACATGCTCTATCAGGTTCAGAGACGAGGATATATATTTCAGCTAAGTCACGGTTGGATAAACCTCACGAAATATTCGATGATGAGATGAAGCGTCTATTTGCAAGGTGTGATAGAGTGAAGGTTGAGAGTCGTTTGAAGAGTCCCAATGTTTTTGTGATGGTGTTTGGAGGCAAGAAGGAGGCGTGAAAGCAAGCATGGTTTGGTTTTAGGCAAATTTAGCAATATAATTTAGGACACAATCAGCATCAGCATTTATCTTTTCTTTCAATTCAGTTCCATGATATAGTACTGGATATAACACGTGATTGAATGTACATGCATAATGTGCAACTTGCAGATCGTGAATTATGAAGAACAGTTAGACCTATTTTGATACGACGGGTTGTTCTTATTCTCAACCCCAACACAGGTTTCATTGATTGACTCCCCTTCGTGTGAATTGTATGCGTGCTACCAATCGCAAATTGCTTGAGTGGCCTCGCCTACATCTCAGTTCTTCACTGCCTCAATATCTCTTGTCAAGACAAACAAAGAGCCTTTACTACCCCTACCAATCCTAACATCATTCGAACAATACGTAGTCTCCAACCAGCCACCTTCATCAGTTCCTTTTAGTGCGGCTATGACTCTAAACAAAAAGCTGATATCCAATGTTGGACCTATATTCAATTCAATTTTGGCAGTGTCAGATGCCAACACAGCTCGTTGTGGCACTGCATTACTCTGTCGGAAACGACCAGCCACAGTAATCTGGCCAATAGCTGTCCGTATTTCATTCTTTACTCTGGAGTTAACAATATCAAACGATTGTTTTGGGATATTCTTTGATGCATCCACGGGTATCCCGGCACCAGAGATCGACCCAGCTGCCTTAAATTTCGTAGTTTCAATGTTGGGTTCACCCTCAGAGGCAGCAGAAGGAACCCATTTGTCACCACTGTCTGCATTCTCGATTTCACTTGGCTGCGTGTATTGCAAATACCAGTCTCCATCGAGAATCTTGGATTCTTCCGGATCTGAAAGCAAGGTAGGACTGGTGGGGTATGTAGTTTCTAGATTCCTAACCAGTTTAAGTACCCTCGATTGAGTTTCAATGTCGGCATTCTTCCCATTCGCGGTGTTGCTAATTGCAGCTATGAGTTGGGCTTCTGCATTCTTGGCTGCGTTATTGGCTGTTTGGATCGATAAAGATGGCGGTTTGAAAATGTTAGGCAGGTTGAAGGAGTTAATTGATGGTATGGACCAAGCCAGAAGGAGCACAGTTGTTAGAATTGCTTTCATCTTTATCATCTTCGTTGTAGATAGTGATATATGACCTTTCATCTGAGGATGTTGTAGATGAAGAGATGATACCTAGGCATGCAGTAGATAGATAGGCAGGTTTTTTTTTCTCTTGTCCCACCTCCCTCGCAACTCGCAACCTCGTGCACTTCTACTACTTTTTTGCTTGCTACCTTGTGCTACCTACTACTACTTGTCTCAACCACAAAGTAAAACAAAATTATATGTTCATGTACATAGACTCATGATTTGTTGTGGTGTATGGTAAAATAAAAACATTGCACTAGCACATGTACTGACTTATTGTTCTATGCACTAGCTTATTTTATCCTTCTTGCATACTTCCTTTCTGTTTCATCATAACTCATCGGATCCAGGAGAAAATCTAGGTACAAGTTTAGCCCCTTCATCATCAGAACTATCCTCGTCATCAGAACTATCGTCGTCATCGGAACTATTCTCATCTTCGGATTCATCTTCATCATCAGAACTATCTCCACCGGGTGGTTTCCAAGTCTCAGCTTTCGATTGTCCAATATCAGCAGCAACGATAGCAGCCGATATCGCAGTCATAAGCGCACCGTGATACCTACAATCACAAAAGAGGGCTCAATAACAAGGTATTTGAAATGGAACTGAGATACTGCCAAGCACTTACCGCCAGGTCGCCTCCCATTCGTATTGAGGTATTTTTGCAATCAACTCTTTATCATCTTTGTGCTTCTTGGCAAACTTATTCAATCTCAACAGCTCTTTATGTAAGAACACGAGGCCTCCATCTGTAGGGATCCATTCATTTGGATTAGTACTGTAATTATCGCCAAAACTTACAAGGAGTGTTCCAGCTTCTTCATCGTGCTCAAGACAAAAATTTACCTCGTCCCAAATATCCTTAGGACTTTTAGTTTTGATATCAAATACCCATGTTTGAGGAAAGTCTTCCACAAATCCAAACAGCTTCAAGGTTTGTTGGTGAAATGAGTTAGTTTGGAATAGAAGAGCTGTTGTAATTTTTACGCACGGTGACTTACATCAAACACATCAGCTGAGTTGTAGTGACTAAATGTAGTGCAATCCTTGTAACTCGGATCATGCCAGCATCGATTGCACCTTGTATACGAAATGTATATTTGATCTCCAGGCTTGATGTCCCGGATAGCGCGCAGAACAAACGGCTTTCCAGCACGGCGAGGTTTGGCGCTGATTGTGTTCAATTTTTTTGGGTCATTACTATGGTTGTGCATGTCATAGAATGGAACCTGGAGAAAGGTGTCACATTAAAATCAGTCAGAAATACAAAGTCATATAAACAATGGCTGGGTGTAATATTGAGTCATCAGAGCAACTCACCATCAAAGTATCCTCATCTCTGGACGTAAACTGATAGAATGCTTGCTTGGCAAGTTCATTGTCATCACCTTTGCACCAATTCACCCAAGTATCTTCATAACTCTTGACAAATTTTGGTGGCAATCCTCCAACCCATTCTTCGTCCTCCTCATCCCATACTTTATTCAACATAATTGACAAAAAGTCCTTTCCATCATCAGACCATTCAGTTATCATACGACCACGAGGTTGATTCATTAAGTACTTGATATATGGTGCGTAGAACGATTTCTCCCCCAATTGAAATTGTTTATATAGTTCCTTGATTCATTGTATATTGAAGCGGTTGCAAAGTTTTCATTAGTAGACAATATGACTGTATACAGTAAAGGAAGCAAAATAGATAAATACCTTCATTGATTCGCAAGAAAAATACTTGTTGTACCCGTAATCTGCAGGTTTGACTAGCAACGACCTAATAGGAGTGCACAGCAAGATGTAAGTCAAAAACAAAAAAATAAATCAATGGCGAAGCAGCTTCATTTTATCACTGAATTAGTCGGCACCGCACAATCGCTCGCACACATGATTACTGCCGAACCATGGCCGAACTCACCAAGGGATACGGCAAACGATCTCATCACCCTCAATCCCTTCTTCTGTACCCCCCTCCTCGACAGTCTTTACAAACACACCCCGATACTTCCCCGTAGGGTCTAATCCAATCCTCGCATTAGGATGGATGTAGCCCCCATTGTTATTAATCCAATCAATCAGTTCATCCCCGTCATAATGCAAATTAGGATCTATATTAGCTGTACTCGAGGCCAGTGTCTGTTGCGCCTCAGGTCCTGTTTGCAAGTCAGCCTTTGGTTTGTCCTCCACTGTGTCGGATGATTTCTCAGTTTTGGTCTCATGATTTGTGTTGTCGACCTTGGTATTCTCGCTCGTTAAGAACAATTCATCTAAAATGTCTTGGGCCAAGTCGAGGGTCTTTTCGTAGTTTTTGGGAAAGCGCTTGGCTGTGGTTGATTGAAGGAGTGCTGATAAGGTGAGAAGGAGGAGGCCGGACTTCATTGTTATTTTGTTCATGTTTTAAGAAGGAGTAAAAGTGAAAGTCTACATAAGTTCAAAAGAGTCGGTCATTGCTCTCATCTCTCATTGTCTATCAACCGTTGAATTTATTGTAAAGTAGTAGGTACCAACCATTCTTTGTGCTTGCCTGATCTTGGTACACAATTAAAGAAACGACTAAAGAATAGCCCCATTATTGTTAGGCTATGTCTAATAATAGCTGATTAGCTAGAAGGCAAGCTAACAATTGTTTATCGAAGGATAGCCCTTATGTGATCTCTCCCCCAAGAACAAAACAAACAACAAACCCAACCTCTCAGTAGACCGTAGACCCCCGCCTGCCCTCCTCCATCGAATGTGCTTGGACAGCCCACAGCCAACAGCCAACGGCCAATAGTATGGCGAGCCAGAAACCAGTGTAGTGGTTGATGAATACGACAGTGATTCATCAATGGCGTCATCAACCACACCATCTGCAGCACGTCTGCACGACAATCTAATGGAGCTATACACAAATAAAACCCCCAGTCCAAACCGGCATACATCCACTACTAATGGCAGCGGACCAAATCCACAACGAAGACATGTGAACACAAATGCATCAATTTCATCAACATCCGTCTCGCTTAATTCAGCGGAAAGTAAGAAGAAAAAGAGTCGGCGAAGATTCCTACCATTAGTGACCAAGAGACACGAAAGCAGCAGCGAGAGCAGCGACGAGGAAGAGCATAGCAGACAGAGGCAAGAAAGAAGGAGAAGCATTTCGCACCGTAGTTATGCAACCTCAAATGGTAATTTGGAAAAGACACAATCCATAAACGGGGCATCTGCAAAAATGGAGCAAAGTTCAAATAACGGAAATCCTATTATTTCAGCCAAGACTGAGGATACTAAACAAATCATTGCGCATCACAATTTCCAATCAGCATTAGGTCAAAGAATATCGAGAGAATATCAATCACAATTCAATACTTTTCTAAACAACAACCAACAGCAATCACAGGTCAAACAGTTTACTCTGAATTCATGTCAGCTTCCATCTCCAGATTTTTTACGTCTCCCCCCGACTTTCGTCAAGTTAAGAAGTCAGTGGGTCGATATTCGAGATTTGGAACAAAAAATTATTCAGTGCCATTTGAATAATGATACAGAGAATGTCACGCCATTGATGCAAGATGAAGAAACAGCATCACGGCAGGTCCGTTGTGTAACGCGAGTGATACACGACAAAGATCCAAAGGTAGGCCTAGGCATGTCCTTGCGTGAATACAACGGCTGTGTTTACGTACAAGCTGTGTTACGGAGGGATGGAACACGAATCGATGATTTCAACAATGCGCATAACAGTGGTCCTGCTTTTGCTGCTGGATTGAGACCGGGTGATAGATTGTTGGGATTGAATGGGACACCTTTTTTAAGAGGAAAACTAGCTTCTCCGAGCGATGATATACTTCAGTTGTCTACTTTGACAATAGGGATGGAAGCACCATCTGAAAAGATTCTCAAGAGTGTTGGAGATATGATTTCTCGTGCTGCGGTACCTCTGGTTATCCATTATAATGACCAAGTCAAAACAACTGAGCAATCTAGGCATAGTGCGCTTCGGATTAAACAAGAAAAAGATTGCTCTAAAAATTCACCGCCACCCAAAGCGAAAGATCCGTATATCCATCCTTTTGCTAAAGCTCTTTCTAAACGCAACCTGATACAAAAAGGGCGAGAAGAACAAGTAATAACTCAACAAATACGAGTCTTATGTGATAGAACACGCCAATGGGAGTCCAAACTATCGTTTCGATTAAGGGCCTCTGATTATAGACTACGGCCACAACTTGATCCACGGGATGTAGAGCCCACCTACTATGCTTCGTTTTTGAAAGATGACGGAGATGCCCCACCCTTCTTTAGTTACAAGTATGCAAAAAATGTCAGAACGTATGCTCCTTCCACTCCAATGATTGAAGACTGGAGGTCGACATATGAAGGAGAAGAAGCTCTTTCACCCGTCAGGCCACCAACTCGTCGTATGACAAGGGAAGCGGCTGTGCTTGCTGATTTGTATGCCGGATTGAATCAAGATGACCAAGACGTGCAAGATCTTTTCCTTGGGGGAGAAATTTCGACGAATGGTAATGCTATTCGTCAAGGCACCGGTGGTCTTGCATATTCCAACAGCCCCAATAGATTAGTTACATCAGAAATGACGAACGATATTATTGTGCCACTGATAGGCGTAAGGAAAGCTATATGCGTGAGGATTGTCAATACATTTCTCGATAGTAAAAGCCGAACAGCGTTTTCCATCTGGTGTTATGATGTGGAGAGTGGTATGGAATGGTATGCTCCTGTGAGATATCACGAAGACTTCAAAGACTTACGTTTGGCACTTTTGAGAATTGACAAATCCTTTGGTGATATTCATTTTCCCAATATAAAATGGGGTGGTTTTGGTCTTGGTGTGAAGGAAGAGTCAGCAAGTAGTAGAGAATTACGTAGAGCTCAATTAGAATCCTGGATCAGAAAAGCATTTGCCGTGGTTTACAGAGGTTCTCTCCATCCTCATCTAGCAGAAGTAGCAATTCATCTTCAAACATTTTTGGGCTGTGATGGAGTACTGGGTGACGATGTGGCGCTGAATCTAAATAGTCAAGTAGCAGTATCGGAGTCAACATATGGCAAACGATCTGATGCGAAATCTGAACCTGATAGCACTGCTAGAATGTATTTAAAACGCTCAGTTCAAAGATATGTCTACCGGATATTCTTGCTTCCGTCTATTGAGAGGTTGATAGCTCAGTTTATCGAGGGTATGCTAAATTCTGTCAATATGGCAACTGTTCCAAATCAGAAAGATGTATTGACTAAAAAATCCAGCGACATTGAGAAGATACGAGATTTCATTGATCAAGTTCAAGGTAAGCTTTTCCTATCTCGTGACTAGGAGCCGTGTCAAACCTTATAACATTGCGTTGTGTTTGCCATATATTCATACAGAGCTTATTCTTGAGGGTTGCCATGATGATTTAACGTCAGTGTCATTAAGACGAGACTTTGCTGCAATCAATGACTTTTCAACAATTGATGACCTAATACGCGAAGCTGTGCGGTAAGTGTCCTAATGGTGGTTCATATTGCCAACGGGCGTTTCGCGTAGCATTGTGCCATTCCAGTACTCAATCAATTAGATTTTATACAGCGAGCAGGTTGAACTTGAGATTTATATACCACTACGGACTACTATATCTAAGCATCTGGTGAATGTTTTTTATAACGAAGATCTCGAAATGAAGCATAAACTGAAAGTAAGTTCCTAAGGAGATCATAACGTCGCAACATGAGGTAGGCAAACAGTGGTACTAACTACCGTAATCATTGCTGTTTTTTTAGGCACTAGAGAACAAACCCCAATCATTCTACCGCATCAAACCTGAAAATAGGAGTCAATCTGATTGGAGATCTGTATGCTTCATATTAAAAGAGGGAGTTGGAAGGTCATCCTTGCCATCAGTAAAGGTAAGCTTGCGTCTGTGAACTCGACGCTTGTAATAGCATTACTCACCGTATTATGTTTCACAGCTACGAGCAATTGTTGACGCGGCCAAAGAAATAGTCAATTTATATTCGGAGGAGAGAGGGTGCTTTGATGAGTCAATCTTTGATGGACCAATCAAAAGCAAGACGCTGGGAGCTGACGATTTCCTCCCCATCTTTATATTCTGCTTTGTTCAAGCCAGACTTGATAGACCTTGTGCACTATGTAAGATTTTCAAGATTATGCGCCTCCGCTGATTTTTTAACTTCCATCATCTCACATTTTCATTTGGAACGGTTCATCTTACACGCAGGTGAGCTTCTACAGACAATGTGTGACCCTTTGAAACTTAATGGCGAAACGGGGTATTATTTAGCCAGTTTCCATGCAGCAATGACTCACATTGGGGAGATTGATCTAACAGAAGATGACGAGCTTTCAATCTTTCTAGATATTTTGCCTGATTAATCATTTTTTCATAAGTTAAAGTAGTTCCAGTTTCAGTTATATTTAGACGCGGTTACAAATTCTTCAGCCAACTACAAGATAATCAAGGTTTCTTCAATGCTCTCAGATTGAATTTCGATTGAGATTGATCTCTTCATATCACCTACCGTCCACACCTTACCAAAGATTGGTGTCTTCATATCATTGATATCCCAAACAAGTTGAATTTTTGTATCGTGATCAGAGAATGTTCCATTCATTGACCCACAAGTGACGGTATATGCTGGCTTGATCGGTATCTCTTGTGTGGAATGCCCTGAAGTTCTCAAGACTACTATTTGGTGATGATCTAATTTGAGTATTGGACGACACATCTAGCATGCATGCCATAAACTTTTTCAGGATCCTTCGTCGGTTACCATTGTGTACTATAATCTATTCTTCTAAAGAAAATCATTTCGCAGGTGTAGTCAGTCCAGCTCCACCATACTCCATTTATAATTTTCGACTAATGAGCTCCACATTACATTGATGAACACATTTACACGCAAATCCCACCTAATGTAAATGAACACCCCTAGCTGCTGGCAAACCATTCCAATATCAACCCACATGATAACATATTGATATTTCCATTGAAGCTTTTAACTTGTGTGAACTTTATGGCGTAGGTCTGGACATTACACTCACTTGTTTGCCCTTGTTTGATAGCAACAAAACAGCTTTCAGCTTACACAGCGAGCCTCCCAAATAAGTATACTTCAAATTCAAAAGCAAGATGTGCATGAGCTATTCGTCCCATTGAGTTGCAGCATAAGGTATGGAAGAGTTCAGACTGTATAAGATGTGTAGCATAAAATTTAGCTTCATGTGAACTCTTCATAGGTCATGTCCATATTTCTCCATAGTATCAAGTACGTGGTGAATATCATTGATGTCGAAATTCTTTTTCCCCGCAAGCACTAGTCGAAAGCAATCTGCTTTCTGATTGCTTAGAGGCTAGAAGACGTTGTAACAAAAGAAATTTTGGTGAGAATAAGGCAGCGTGTAAGTTCTTATTGTACAATGAGACCATACATTGATCTTACCTGGTACAGCTTTGTGCAGCAGCAGTTCCAACGTAACAGACACATTGTTTAGGGTAAGAATCTTGACTTCCAGCTGCACATGTATTGCATTGTATGCCGCGGCTTGCCAACATTAAATAACCAAGGCTTGCAAGCCAAAGCAAACGAAGACCTCTTCCTCAATTCCTCCACAAAAAGGTGTAGCTCGTCCACTTTCTGGTCAACTCGAGCTCCCAATCCGTTGATTGTCGTGTGAATGGAGGTACCTGCAAAACGGGCGACGAATCGAATCATCATGATTGTGGAGTGTTGTCGAATAACACTCCGCAATATCAAGCAATGAAATGAATCGGTAAGTGAAAGTGAGATAATGGTAAATAAAATCAATATATTTCAAGCAGTTTCGGCAATAATACTCACATTTTATCGGTTCCTCCGCCGTTCTTCAACCTATTGATATTATCGAATTATGACGTGAGCGTTGGAGGGTTGAAAAGGGGTTAGTTGCGGAGGAAATGGCTCACCTACGAGCCGGAGCGGTCGAATCCGGCTGCGACGTAAATTGCGATGACGGTGA
>JALLPH010000901.1:0-13697 GCA_036939855.1 Cyclotella choctawhatcheeana
GAGAAACACCATGGTATTGGAAGACGACGAATATTCCCACTCTCTAGCTTCCCCCCGACCCCCCGCCATCTCCACAAATGGCCTCTCTCCATCCTCGGACAACGAAGCAGTCGAAACACCCCTCGAGAAATACTGCTCCTGCGGCGCGCTAGACGCTCAACAACAGCCCATCCAACTGGGAAACATTGTCATTTGTCATCCATTATCATTCGTCAATTGTCTGCCCCACAGATCACCGCAAGATATGTACGAGAACACCGGTAGCGGGTATCTCTACTCTCCCTCGGCACCGGTAGGACCCACATCATGTGAATACTGCGGTCAATCCAATACCGATAACTGCAGATCCAATTTACCGGGAGAGGCCACTGAAGATGGTACCAGTGTATGTCCCCGCCCCAAGTTATTCTTTCTTAAAAAACGGCCGCCATTTGCCACACCCGAGGGATGGAACCCAAAAACTGGGTACAGAACGCAACTGTGGGAACCACCGTCATCGGTAGAAGGACGGAGAGGTGCCTGGGGTGACATTCGTGGATCGCTTCAAAGCCAGGGTCGATCCAAGTACGCAGAAGGGACGATGGAACAACAACAAATTGATAATTGTGGAGGTGTACATAGTAGTGGATGTGGTATATATGAGGAGAGCGAGGTCACATGTTCGAGTGGGGGAGGGTGTGGGGATGTTACCAGTGAGAAGGGCGAGAGGAATTTGAGTCCTGTTCATCATTGGGTGTCTGGGTTATTTGCTGAGAAACTGTGATTGACAATGATATAATCTATTTTTTCTTTGACTATGTGGGCAACAGAACTTGAAGTCAATGTTGAGATCTGTATTGATTTGGTGTGAAGGCTGATGTAAATAGATAACTTGTAGAAATATGTAGTTGAAGACATTCAAGCAAGATTCATCGATTTGATATATTTTTTGTTGTGCATATATTTTCCATATTACAAGGGTTGTGATATTCAACCTAAATGACTCTTGTTCACCTAAAGATATGTCTATAGAGACACCAATAATGAGGAAGCTCCAAGCTCCATCACTACACTGACGTGAACAGCTCGTACTTGTTGCTTGTTGAGTCTGTTCATGTTCAGTGGACATGTTTTCAAAACTACACAATTGATTGTAACATCAACTCTAAGGTTCAGGATAATGATATCAAAAATGCCCTTGTAAATACAAATACACATGCGCTGATTGCTGACGGTGATGATGAAGAGACTTGCTTGTTATTTCACATTCACATTTCACGGAGACAAGACAACAAACTAAATGCCACCTGTCTTTGTCACGACATGTTCAAAATGGTCCTAAGATGTCATGTCGCAGTGACCATGACATTTCAGCATCAAATATTAAGAAAAAAGTCATGTCTTGGATCTTGGAGACATGTCGCGACATGTCACAAGACAGGTGACACTTAGGCAAGAAAAGAATGTAAAAATTTTCAGACCGCCTCTAAGAGTTAGATGGACGCATAGTTTTAACATCATCATCACCACCCAAAAAACAAAAAACTCACTTGGAGAAGTGATTATCCCTCTGTGGACCTCATGACCTCACAAAAAAAACTAACATACCAGTCTGATTGTGATTTTGAAAAATACGCAGTGGTATTGCTTGTACGCTCAATTTTGCACGACTTAGAATCACTGCAGCATAATTTGATAAATACCGACACAACAACATGATCTGATCTAGTTCAGACACAAAATGATTTCCACTACCGCTATGTCCATAAAAGTGATGTGTGAATCTCTGGAAACCTCGTGACCTCATGAAGAGGCGGTCTGGGGTAGTCTTGTGTCCGTCCCTTGCTTAAGATAAGAAAAATGATCATTTCATCATATCCACATAACAAAACATTACAAGTCTATCAGTGCTATGATTCAAAAAATAAAAATGACTAATGACGACATATTGTGATCCGCATAGCGCTTCAAAGTGAATCAGAGTCAACAATCTTCCCAATCGCTCCAAAGAGTAAATAATAGGAAAATGGTAGATTCTTTTCAGGTCGACGATACTATCTTCTACTTTCATCATTCCATAGATCACCGTTCTATTATGAACGAAAAGGGGGATTGAATAAACATTGTTGTCGATATTTGGAGGAGGAAAGTGAGCTCCCTTGCTTCGTATCATGGTATGGTACAGTCTGTAGGTAGTCTGTAGTGAGAAGTGAGAAAAGTAGTGTCACCGCGTGCGTTTTTTATGGCGGGAACTTTTTGAGAAGGGGGGAGAAAAAAGAAGGCCCCTCCTGAGATAAAGAACCTTTAAACCTGATTGAACTCTATTTAGAGATTCGTGCAGTGTAAGAACGAACCTTGATAGAATCGCCCATCGCCCACTCTCGCCACTCGTTCTCAATCCAAAACACAATCCTCAACCAACAACCAACAGATCGAATTGTTCTGTCAAACAGCCTCGCCGCAACCACAACCAAAACCAGGCAGTCCCCCTGCACCAAAGCCACCAAAAGTAGTAATACCATGTCTAATACAACGGCAACATCAAAATATCCCAACCATGACATCCCCGCACAAAAAATAGGATCATGCCCCTATTGTGCAAGTCGGAATCAGTGCTTCATATGTTCGAAAGGTGTTTCGTCCGAGAAGAAAATTGACGATACATCAGAGATCGCACCTCTAAAATCCTCGCAAGAGGACGTCACCTCTCGGAAATGGTGTCCCGGAACATCCTACCCCCGGCAATTAATAATTCGCGGTCAGCACAAGAAGTCCCCAACTCCTTCGACCAGTCCATCTCAGGATGCCAACATTGGGGCGAAATACAGCGTTGATGAGCTCGACGAAGAGTTTAGTTTAGACTACCCCAGCGATTATTCTCATATCGAGAAAGATGATGAGGTGAAAAATCCAGCCTTTGATGTATATAGCGAGGAGAATGACGATGACGCTGCTGCATCCGGAGACGTCGATGAGGATGAATATCTCGAAATGGCGAAGCTACTGGAACACTCGGATGTCGAGTCTCAACACGGAGATGCCAACCCTAATGAAAACATTTTAGATTGGGGCGATGGTGGGTTTGATTATGAGGAGTACGAGAAGTCACAGAAACAGCCTGCGGAATCTAGTGAACCAACATCAACTCTTGACAATAGTAATACCTCGTCCAGTCATGCTTCTGTTGTGACGCCCAATGTAACGTCAGATACGGAAGACGTCATTACGAGTGAGCTCAGCAACAGGGTGATTTTACAGAACTCTAGTGTGCCAGCTCAGAATGAGCGAGATGTTCTAATGCAAATAGGCAATATTCCTGATAGCACAAGTGAAGAGCTTCATCAAGCTCCGGGAATTATTGCGACTGGAACCAACCAAGAGGGAAATGAATCAAATGGCGTATACCATACTGAATCTGCAAATGATTTACTTAATGAATCATCAAAGAATGCAAATAATGCATCCGGGCAGGAGATGGAGACCGAAGACCAGTACGGTAACGAGCAGGGGGCAGTAACAGAAGTAGGAACAACAAAAGATAGCGATTCAATGGCACCGCCAAAAGATGAATCTACTCATCTAGAAGTAGATAACGGGGCCATTAATGGGAGTGAGAAAGTTGGATCAACTGAAAGCACAACTGCCTCGTCTAGCCCTTCTCAAACTTCTACCTCTGTTGTGTCTCCCACTCACTCAGGTGAAGTGCAAAATGCAGCCGACGATATAACATCTGAGGGAGAAGATGTCAATGCAGATGAGCTGAGCAATGAAGATAGTTTGGACAACTTGAGCGAGTCATCTCAACACGAGCTAGATGGCTCAATGCAATCAAACAATGTTGCTGACAGCACAATTGAAGAGATGGTTAGGGCTGTTGATCTTGCCATGTCTGCCAATGAATTAAATACTGCTGCCGCTGCTGCTATACATGAATATCAATCTGAAGAATCAATTGAACCAACTGTGATGCCCGACAAGGAAAAAGAGGCAGGGTGTACAACTCAGGAGGGTTGTGTTACTGATGAAAAGCCTAAAACTGATACCATCAAGAAGAGGAAGGCAGCTGAGGTAGGAGTAATGGAACAGATCGATCCAAATGATATCCATAAACATGATGTTACAACTTTAGAAGAGGAAAACAGAGGGGACACTACAGAGAGCGAGAAAATCTCATCAATTGATCACGTAAGAAAACAGTCTGCTCTGCAAGGGAACGAAGAGTTGCGCAATTCCAATCCTACGCCTGGGGACAAGAACAAAGATATTTTATTGGGTAACGAACATAAACAATTGGGGCACTTCGATGTCGAGTCTAACGCTAATAATGATAGTTCCATTGGAGAGCGACGCTTTGAAAATGAGAACTTGAGTGAACAGTCACCAACTTGTGAGGCAGAAACTCACTCTTCTGATTCTTCCAAATGTGATGCTTCTGTGTCTACGGTCACGTGTGAGGACAAGGTCAATACGGATGGTCTCGATAAACAAGATAGTATTGTTAGTGCTATCGAACAAGCTCAAAACATGCAAGATGCACAGATGCAATCAGATATTACTCCTGTCAACACTATTGAAAAACAAAACGAAGCTCGTGAAGAGTCCACTGAAGCCCACCAAAATGAAAGTGTGGTTGTTGATGCCGAAGAGGAGGCTCAGGTTAACTCGGATAAGCCCACTAATTTAGCTTCTGTTGAAATTATATGCAAAGAAACAGAGGGTGCATCTGACAATCATCATTTAACTGGTACCAAGGGATTGAGAATTAAGGGTTCTTTAGTTATGGATTACGAAGTTGCTCAACCCACTAATAAAAGAAGGAAATCCATGGGTCTCATTAATAAATTGAAGCAGACAAAGTCTGATACCATTGATCTCACTGCCGATACAACGAATGGTGAACATAAAATATTCCAAAGTAAGAAGAATACACGGTACAACCTCAGATGCCAAGATGGTCTCGGTTCTTCAATCAAGAATATAGCTGACACCATTGACAAGAATCCATCGAAGAAAAGAAAATTGAACAAAATCAATACTGCTGATAGTGAAAGTGAATACAGTCGTTTTAGTAGGACAGATGACGACGAATCAATATCACCAGTGCGTTCAGACGATGACGAAGAACAAGATTCGAAATGGAGGACAAAAAATGAACCAGAGCTCTTTGAAGGCGATAATGACGAATACTGCTTCATATGTGAGGACGGAGGAGATTTATTATGCTGCGATTACTGTTGTAAATCCTTTCATATGCACTGCCATGTCCCACCTCTTGATAAAGTACCACAGAGCGAAAAATGGATGTGTTGCGAGTGCAAGGCACCCCGTGAGTGGCTTTGTTGATTGAATCAAATATTTTAATTTCAATGATTCATTGTCTCATGCACTCAGTTATCTGATTTGATAGTAATGACGAGAGCTTCCAAATGTGGCACATGTTATGCTTGTTTGCGACCAAGTTGCGGACAATGCAAATTCTGCGTTGATAACCCCCGTTTTGGCGGCCAAGGCATCGCAAAGCAGGTGTGCATAAAGAAGAGATGCCAACATAAGCGCTATGCTTCACCTGCAAAAGCAACCCCTGCCCAAATACGTGAAATTCTTGGCAAAGCATGGAGTTCCAAGGAAACCTGAATTAAGCGAGCTTTTCTATACTGAGCTCAAATTAAAATTGGAAGATGTATTGTTTAACTTAGAGGAAATGTCCCAAAAAAGCAAATCAGAAATAGGCAGCCATAATCATTGCTCCTCTTAGAACACTGGTAACTTAATTGCACATTTTTTCGTTGTTGTTTCTTTCTCTATTTTCTATTGTGAGCTGTGTGTTTGGTGTCTTAGACCAGCCATTTCTTACATCAAACTGGCACTTCCTACATGTAGTGATTGGGGACAATAAATAAAACAATGCTGCTACACTGAAACTCTTTTCTCACAGCTTAACCCAGGGTCGGATAGCTACTGACTTGACTCTTGGCAACTATGATAACAAAGCGACAACAACAACCTATGACAACACTGACACCGTCGACAACAACAGCACCAACAATGACAATGACAATAACAGTTTCACAAGGACCAGGGAGTCTTTTTGGGGGGGGGCACTTTAGGTATGAGGTGAGTAATTGGCTAGCTGGCATATTGATGAGTAGTGTACATGACCCACATAGGGGGGTTCAGTTCCAACCCTAGCCTGATAAAAAAAATGGGGGGTCCACTTTGAGTTAGGGGGTCCATTTTGATTGTGGGACTGCACTGTATTCTTAGGTTTCGGCACGTGTGCGTTATCATTGGGGTGGGTACTCACTGGCATAAATGGGCCCTAAATGGGCCCTGGATGCGGGTTGAAGTAGGTGTACTTGTTTGGGATTTGGGGCCACGCCGCCATGCCACCATCAGTGCGAGTCAAGAGGACAAACGTGCTAAGTGCTAATCAATGAAAGACGGAAACCAGTGAAGATAAAAACTAATCAATACAGTAATTCAGCTTACAAAATAAGTATAGTTGTTTTTCTATCCTGAAATTTCACAGATATGTCCTCTGACTCTGACCAAGCGAAGCCCCAGCAAGTCTTACATGTCAATCACCAGACTTTGCCAAATACTTAGAAAGCCTACAGCAATATTGGCCCTATTCTTTTGTATCCCAGTCATATATACAGTGGGTGTGACCATCTCATCCCTTACTAATTACCTCTGTTGGTTCCCGATTGTTACTAATTTTTTGATTGACCCCAACTGCATTACATGAACGATAGGACATACCCATTTCATTTGTTCATTTGACAAACCATACTCTAGGTTGAACATAAATTTAATGTTCCATAAATCGGTTCATTTGACAGTGACAACCGATCTTGTGAAAATTGCTTCTACAATATCATTCTACCACAAAGAAGCCTCTGTTGTGTAAAATATATATCGCCCACGCTTATTTTACCCATACCATTCTGTTCTTTTAGATTCACTCTTACTGTCTTCGTTTAAGAGTATTTTAAATAAGCCGATTGACCGTTCAACCGTCCGTTTGATCACGCATCATCTACGTTCATCTTTTAATCTAACCTTTGACGTTGTTGAGTAATCCACAGAGGGCTTTAGATTAACGTAGGAATTAGTATATTTTACGTAGACGGAATCAATTGAAACTCAACAACCCTGAAATAACCCTAAAAGAACAGAATGGTATAGGTCGTTGTTCTTGCTCTCCCATATATGAGAGAACAAAGCACGTTCTTTTTATTAATCAAAACTTTTCAGTCTCATCACCCTCCTCCTAGAATAGAAATTTGCCATCCTTGACCTGAAAAATATTCTCTCTGTGCAGAGGTCTAATTGAGTAACAGTTTTATTTTCACTCTATATACCAACATATAAATAATCCTGTTTTTGTTCCTGTGATCCCTGTCAATATGTACTAGGTCAATGCTGAATCCAAGCAGATAGCTACACAATTCCCATTTGCCGCTCTCTGAAATGGTGTGATTTGAGACATGTAGATGGTGTCGTCAGCTTGCCTATTTCTTCCATCAAGACTCAAATCATCATTTGGCTTCATTTGGCAAATATGCAATTTCTAGCTAGATGCTGTAATTTATTAAAATTAAAATGCATTCCTGTTGTTGTTGCACGCTTTTCATTGCCACTATAGCAATAGAATCCGACTTGTTCCACCCATATATCCCTATCCAGAAGCTTAGTCTTGTTCAATTATGTTGACAGATGCTGCACATTGAGCTAGATTTTCGCCAGATCTACTGACAGTTGAAGGGACATCAGCTTGAACCAGGGATAGCAGCATGATTCAGGACGTGATTCTGTTCCACCCGTCGGTCAACCTCATCGAGTTTGATTCAGCGGAGCCACTTAGCTCGCTCTGCCTCAGAGTGTTACTCTCGGCACAAAAGTGTATGGTGGAACAGATGATAAGCACACTGAAAGAGAAGGTGAGGCAAGGTGAGAGGCATGTATTTTAATATTTAGTTACCTGAGTTACCTAGATAGGTATCATAAAAATACGTAGTAACCCCATCATTGTATCAATCGTCACGCACAACATCAACCATGTCCGACGCCGACGAACCAATGAACCCCGCAGGTGCCGACGAAGAGGAAGTCCCACCAACCCAATTCTCCCAAGAAGAGCCGCAAACACCCCTCCCCACACGCCCGTTCGTCCGCAGTAACCAACCGCGCCGTTCCTCTCCCGGCGGTACCAGTGGTATCCTCGAAACTCCCGCCGGCGGTGGCAATAACAACGATGACGACGAAGAAATCCAGGCCTCGGTGATGCGTCGTCCGGTACCGCCACGGGGTGGAAGTGTGGCCGGTTCGACGTCGGCCATATCGGAATTATCGCGTCGTATGGAAGAAGAGGAAGACGATATGGCCGACAATGACGCGGGAGGCGATGATCCCGCACGTGCACACGAGGAGGAGGACGAGGGGGGAGATCAGACCTTGATTCGAGGCACGGATGTTCACGTCCAATCGGCCGCTGAGGCATTTCGGGATTTTATTCGAAACTTTGTCAGTGTGGCGGACAGCGAACGGAGGGTGGCTCGTCAAGAAGAAGATGCAAGTGTCATGGACGAAGAGGAAGGAGAAGAAGAACGGGGCAATAAGACTCCATTGTATTTGCACAAATTGGAAGAGATTTTATTGAGAGGGAATACCGTCAGTCACTCCGACTCCTTAACGTCTCCTTCTGCTGGACGACTTGGTGTAGCCTCATTGGATTTGGATGCCTTGCATTTACATTTCCATTCGCCCGCCTGTCAACGTTTGTACAGCTGGTTGGTCGACTACCCCGCCGAGATTGTACCATTGATGGATATTTTAGTAGGACGAGAATTAGAAAACTTGCGTGATGAATTGAAATTGAAACAGGAGGAGAGGATGGCAGAGGCTGAAATGAATGGTGATAATGAAGGTGTAGAGGAAGCAAACTCTATATTAGAATTGCTCCCATCCGTACTGCCTCGTGTTCAAGTTCGTCCGTACCATCTGCGTAACTTATCACATATGAGATCACTCGATCCTCAATGCATTGATACTTTGCTCTCTATTCGGGGGATGGTGGTAAGAACCTCACCAATCATACCTGATTTGAAGGTGGCTTTCTTTCAATGTACCATATGCGGTCAGACGGAACAAATCACTATTGATCGGGGTAGAATTACTGAACCTACGTCGTGTCCTACGTGTCATGTAAGGCATGGATATAGTATGATTCATAATCGATGTTACTTCTCAGATAAGCAGATGGTGAGGGTTCAGGAGACTCCGGATGAGGTGCCTGCAGGTGAAACACCAGCTAGCATTGTTATTTTTGCATACGATGATTTAGTAGATGCTGTCCGGTAAGTTTGTTTTTGCATTTATCTAGTCTTGAAAGGCTTTAAGGTCCATTTGCTGACTTGAATCAACTTTAAAGCCCTGGTGATAGAGTAGAAGTAACTGGAGTGTTCCGCGCCCAAGCACGTCGAGTAAATCCCAAAATTACCAAGGTTAAGAGTGTATATAAAACATACATTGATGCCATCCATTTCCGGAAAGTAGCAGGTAAAAGCACGGCCAGTACCAATGATGCCCCCGCTTCATCTAACTTTGCCAAAGCTACCGATGAAGGAGGAGCAGGGGAGAAGCAAGCTCCGGGTGGGAGGGGTATATGTGGAGATGAAATCACACATGGGACACAATTCTCACCTGAACGTATTGCCGAGTTGGAATCTCTATCGCAAATGCCTGACGTTTACGATAGACTTGTGAATGCATTAGCTCCCTCTATTTGGGAAATGGACGACGTTAAGAAGGGAGTTCTTTGCATGTTGTTTGGAGGGAATTCAAAGAAGGTTAAGAAGGGTACGGCAGAGCGTAGAAAGAATCGACAACGTGCCCGTGAGGAGTGGATGCAGCGTAGAGAAGATGGGATGGATGAAGATGAACCAGAATTTGACGATGATGATGACGATGATGAGGCAAGTGTCAAGTTGAAAAAACGTGGTGACATTAACATTTTGCTAGTTGGTGATCCCGGCACAAGTAAGAGTCAGCTTTTAGGGTATGTTCACAAGTTGAGTCCACGAGGTGTTTACACTTCTGGTAAAGGTTCTTCAGCTGTGGGTCTTACTGCCTCGGTGGTACGTGATCCTGAGACTCGTGAACTTGTATTGGAGTCGGGTGCTCTTGTACTTTCTGATCTTGGCATATGTTGCATTGATGAATTTGTAAGTATCAAGATCTTTTATATTTCGTGTGATTGTGGCTTGATTTCTAATGGCATGCCCACTATTATTTCTTCATTTAGGACAAAATGTCTGAGACTACTCGAGCCATTCTCCATGAGGCTATGGAGCAACAGACAGTCAGCATTGCAAAAGCGGGGATTATTGCCACACTAAATTCAAGGACGTCCATTCTAGCATCAGCAAACCCAGTAGAGTCAAGATACAATCCCAGTCTATCTGTTGTAGAGAATATTCAACTTCCACCAACACTGCTAAGTCGGTTTGATTTGATTTATCTTATTCTAGACGCACCCAATGTTGATAGTGATCGTCAGCTAGCAACACATCTTGTCGGGCTATACTACGAAACACCAAATGTAGTGGAACCACCTATGGATCATAGTCTTTTGCGAGACTATATTTCTTATGCTCGTGAAAATATTCATCCGGAGCTCAGTGATCTTGCCAGTCGTGAACTTATTGCTGCTTACATTGAAATGCGTAGAGGAGGGAGTGCAGGAAACAGTGGAGGTGGTCGTGGAAGGACAATTTCAGCTACACCTCGTCAGCTAGAGTCTCTCATTCGACTTTCTGAGTCACTGGCTCGCATGAGATACAGCCGTGTTGTCACCCGATCAGATGTGAGAGAGGCAGTACGTTTGATGAAAGTTGCAACTCAGGCAGCTGCGACAGATCCAAGAACTGGACGCATAGATATGGATATGATAACTACAGGCAGAAGTACTGCCGAGAGAGAACTGGAAGAGAATTTAGGTGCTACTCTTAAAGAGCTGTTGGTAGAAAGACGAGGAAATCGTTTGAGTTTGGCTGAGATTCGTCGTCAGCTATCAGAAATAAGTGACGCTGCCATTCAGCAAGATGATCTTATTGAGATTCTGCGTGGTAAGTTGCTCTCATTTTCTCATCAACATTATGTTAACATTTTCACTACTCAAAATACCTCTTCTAATGGCTTTGCAGTCATGGAAGCTGATGGGCTCATTCAGTTTAACGAAAGAGCACAGACCGTGTTTGTGCGTGCTGGAGTTGTCGGTTAAACAGAGGATGCATAAAGAACAATCTAGTTATTCAGATGAAATGATATGTCATGATTTTAAACAAGAGGATAACCGTTCAAAATACACAATTTCCCTATCATCTTAGATGATACTCTTAATTGATACTTGTTTACTGTAATTTAGGATATCTTGTGCCTGAAATGAACGAGTTAAGTTCTTAATGAGGACAAAAATTATGACCGTCTCATGGACATAACATTATTTCCTACGAGATTAATTACACCAAACTTCTTGACTGATAACAACTTGATTTAGTAAGGGAGCTAGCAGTTGATTGAGTTTCGGGTCAATGAAGCCTTGTCATTTCTATGTTCAACTAAACTTGCACATATTTCCTCTAATGCGAGTCAGCAAGTAGTCCAACATCCTGCATGATGAAAATGATAAGTCAAAATCAAGAAAGAGCTTCATGACAGGACACTATCTATGTCAGATCAACAATATCCTCTGCACTAGCATTTTTCAACCCTTTTGCAGTCGCCTTGTCAACAGAATTATCATCTAAAAGATCGATCTCGATAGCCTCCTCAGACTTTCTACCTGCAATTTTGGGCAAATCTGACATTTCTTCCACATCTGAATCTAATTCGATGGGCTCTGTTGATTTGCCACCCACATGTGCATAAGGCAGAGGTTGTTTGGGTTTAGATACTCTTTTTGATTCCTTCTCTCGGGCAGCTAAGCGAGCAAATAAATCCAAGACACTTCGATAATCTTTCTGGAGACTGGAGTCTTGCCTAGACCATGATTTGAGCTCCACTTCGATCAATGAACGCTTTTCCAAAAAGTGCTTGATCATTATGGCTTCAAATTCAGGGTATGGATTCTTCTTGTTCAATATGTTGGTCAAGTGACTCTTGATTGATGCATCAATGGTGTGTTTTCGTATGTTTGCATTGTAACTCTTGCTTGCATTATCTCCCCGTGGTGTACCTCGAGATTGTTCCCATCCTGGTTCGTTGAAATATGGATCGGGCACCAGAATTAATGACTGTATAGACACTAGGACTTGAAGCAAGGTAGATTGGCCGCTATATAACCCATTGGAAATGGTGATAATCAAATTAGAACCGAGTTGTCCATGAATACTTAAAACAATGCAACGAATCAGACTTACCTAATCCATCCAGGACCGGACCATGTGCCCAGCAAACTAAGACACACTTTGCCACAATTGTAGAGATTTGGGTTGAAACGGATCTTACCTCCGCCTGTTGTGAGAAATTGAACTTTTGGAGCAACCTGAGGGTAGGCTGCCGGCAAATTCACGTCGAAAAAGAAACAACCATTGGCGTAGGGAGATTCATCAGGGCCGGTGATCATAACCCTTAACAAATCAAGCCGATTATTTATAACTCGACAGAAGCAACTGCTAGCATATTCTATCGGTAGGGCAGATCGATAGGCAGCCAATTCTTTGAACAGTTTGCGTGTGTTCAGTGTAGATGGGGCAATTGGAATCTTGCTGAGAAAATAGTGCTGAGTATTTTTGTCGTGTTGAAATAGGTGGTCGATTGAGTTGCGCGGAAAAAATCACAGTCAAATCTTCATCCAGTGAAACAACTCACATTGCTCATCTGTTCGACAGTATCAAACCGCATTGGGCCTAGTTCTCCTTGGTAACGCTCTGCAAACGAAAACATTGTGAGTTCTTCCTCAGGCTTGACATTGTACTTTTTTGCCATTTGAACTGCCTCGTCTCGTACTGATGTGACCTTTGACGCAAACAATGTTGAGCTATCGTCTTCTTTGCCGGCCACTCCCCTTTTCGAACCACCCCTGGCAGAGGAAACTCCATCTAACGATCCCGCTGTGGCTTCGTGCTTCAATATCTGTTCAGCTTGATTGCCAAAATCAACCAACCAATATAGCACAGACTCTGCATCGTCTGAATTTCCCAGCAATTTGATATGTTGTTCACACGATAACTCTTGAGCCAGATCAAGAGCAGCCTCATACAAATCGCGACGTTTACCACCCCAATCACTTGGAATTTGATTCCTAAATACATCTGCCAATGTCGATTTGATTCTTTCATCTTCTAGAATAGTACCATCTATGGGTAGTTTTCGAATCGCCTTCAGTGAATCCTTTAGGAATCTAGTCTTTGTCTTGTCTTCTTGGCTGCTCGCTTTTTCGGCTTTTTTCACCCCTGCCTTTAGGAGGCTGGTGTCTTTCTGGGTGCCGCCGTAGCCAGTGCCTGTATTATTGGTACTGGCGGATGGTGCCATTGCCATAGAGAATGGGCCATTAGACGGATTGGGTTTGTGCTTTTTCTTTTTGACAAACATGCCTCCACAAACGTAGAGTGACAGCGGATTGTCGATCAGCTTTGGGCTTGTGGGGCTTGTGGGGCTTGTGGGGCTTGTGGGTGGCTTTTGGACTTACATATGGGTGGCTTTTGGACTTGTGG
>JALLPH010000902.1:0-13716 GCA_036939855.1 Cyclotella choctawhatcheeana
TTGTTACAAAATACAGAGAAATATGTCATGTCATGGTGACATGTCATGACATGTCATACGACAGGTGACACTTAGTTAACGCAAGGAATACTGTGAATCAATATCACAGAAGGTTCCCCCCTCTATCGCGGCGACACTATTATTGTGTTAGCTGAGCGCGATAGAAACTACTACTATTTAATAATCTACAACTGTCTACAACCGTCGGAGCCATCAGTTGCGGTCGCCCATCAAATTCATACCGTCTAATCAAGCGAGACCCAGTTAATTACATCAGATCGAATCCATTTCTTATATCGATTGCGGTTCGTACATCACCTCATACATTCGTCGTGTTAACGCTCGCGTCTAGAGGTGAAACTACGAACACGGTTGATATTCTGAGACACGTATCAGATTGATAATATTAATTGAGGAAGCGTATTGGACCACGAATTAGAGGAAGCGTATTGGACCACGAAGAACATATCGTATTGCAATGGCGGATAAGGACAACAATAATAACCATAACACGACGGGCGGGATTAGTACCCGCACTCGAAGTAAGGCCGCCCAGGCCGATCAACAACACGACGTTTCCAAAAATAAACGCGACGATAATCGCGATCACATCGAACCACCTTCATTCGACACAAGAGTTGCATCTATGTTCGCAAATGAGTCAAGTGAGCACTCAAATAATGGAGAGCTGTCGATGGATCACGTCACGGTAAAATCAAACCCCGATGTCCGTGGTGCCTCATGGAACGATGTTCATTTAATGGACCATTCAACCACGACATCCGATCCTAATGTCTACAGCGGATTGAATGAGAACACACCAGCAGTAATACTGGGGGAAGTAATAAAAGGGGAAGATGTGACAGAGGATGGAGTCGTTAACATTGATAGTAATATTAATCTACATTCACTTCCTACAGAGGAAGATTTTGATGAGGGTATTGATATACAACACGAATGTAATATTCTACGCGATGAAATTAGTCATGATTTGAGCGATGCATCAACAATTGAATCCCAAATGGGTACAGATTCTAACGGGGTTATCCAAGTGCTAGGATTTTCAACAACAAACACCGAGAATGCAGAAATCAACGAGGAAGACCGCATAGCATACATGCAATCTATAGGAATTACAGATCCCATGTTTGAGAATGAGCGGGATGAATGCATGACAGATCACGTCGAGCACATGGGGGATCACCCAGCAAGCACATCTACAGGAGATCAACCAAATATTGGTGGGGATGATACTCAAGGTGCATCCATTCATGAGAGGGACACTGTCAAGCTTGTGGGAGATGAACCTAAAACAGATCATTCATTTATTGGCAAGGATACTAGTCAAGGTCAAGGATTGAACTACCAAACCCTAAATGCAATCCGCGCAATGTTCCATAGTGCAACCGACAACATTCGTGACGACATCACCAAAGAGTTCCATCGTGCAAACGACAGCATTCGTCAAGACATCACCAAAGAGTTCCATCGTGCAAACGATAGTACTCGTGAAGACATCACCAAACTAAGTAATACGGTAGATAAATATAATAATAAGTTTGAAACCAAATTTGGTGAGCTCGACAACAAACTCGAACAGATTGAGAATCAAGGTATCAAGTTATCGGATAGGATTGAAGAAGTGAACGCAAAGGTTGACAGATTGAAATCCCAATTGGAAGAACGAGTCGAAGATATTACTGACAAGGCATTAAGCAAATACACGTCTGAATATGACAAACTCGTGCGCACCTTCTCTGACCTTAAAGAACGATGCCACAATAAGTTGAAAGAGTTACAAACGTCACTAGCATCAAATGAGGTTGAGAGCATAAAGAAGTCGATCACAAAATGCCTGACACGAATGAATGACTATGATGAATTTGTTGAGGAGAAAAATGCCAGCATTGCAAAAATGCAACAAGACATTCTGAAGTCCCTACAAACTGCACAGCAAGTTGCGTCATTAGAGGAAAGAATCGATGGCATACTTGGTCCCAAAGGATTGACAAATTCGTTTGAAGAACAAGTCAACAAACACATTGAATACGCACGTGATGAATATCTACGTAAATATGAAGACTCCAATAATGAATCCAAATTGTATGTCACCTCTATGGCCCAGGAATGCGATTTAGCATACAACAAAATCCAGCGGGAATTTGAATCGAGACACGCCAGTTTATCTGCAGCAGACACAGTCCTCGACAGAATTAAACCATGGCTGGAGAAAATGGACATGGAGGACATTCAAGGTGTATCTACAAGGGTCAAGGCACTCGAACAAGACCTCAAAGCTATTATTGGATTTATCGACTATTCCCCTTCACAAGACGGCACGACTTCTAAAAAGCGGAAGAATTCGAAAGCCGTCACGATGACCATGGTACATGCGGCGATAAAACAACAATTGAGAGACACGAACATGTCCACTCCAACTCCGATGGATACTAAACTAATCGAATCGTCAGTCATGGCATCTTTACAAAAACAAGGCATTATGTCAGCCAAGTCCACTATCAATATGGTCAATTCTGCAATTAAACAATTCAGGGAGGACGAAATTGTACCACAGATTGACCCAGGATTCATCGCATCGGAGGTAAAGCGATCTCTTCAAGAGCATGGCGTAATATCTGACAAGGGCAACGTATATACAAAAGAACAAACAGAATTCTTATCAATGCTCGAGTCCAAGAAGGAAAAATTTGAATCAATAGTAAAGCTACTTGACTCAAAATACACCAATGCAAGCAGTATACATGATGATATTATGAAACTATACGAGGGCGTTAAGAAAGAAATAACGAAGTACCGCAGTACCCCTCAAACACCTCCGTCGGGTTTTGAAACACATCATATACAACCAGATCAAAATGAGATTGAGAACATGGTCACAAAAATATTAACCAGTCAGTTTCAATCTCAACTTGATTCTCAACATGACATAATTATGGCTTCGAGTCAACAGGCCCTACAGATGATTAATGATCAAATGGAGGCATGCTTGTCCAGAATTCCGACAAGCACAGATTCCAATGACCAACCTCCAACATCAGAGGACACATCCAATTATATATATGGTCATGTCCTTCGGTCTGATAATAGCAAGTGTTTATCATTCACCGTGGAAGATAGACAGCGTCTGTGCAAAAGTGGATGGAACATCAGGCGCATTTTCAAAAGTACGACAGAAGCAGAAGCTTGGTCAGTTTCGACACAAGAGAATCATAACAGTTCCATTAATAGTGCGCATGATTGTAACGATCCGTCTGGAGGTGCACAACCCAACATGTCGAATACTCTGTCTGAAGGTGCACAATCCAACATGTCCCATACTCCATCTGGAGATCCATCTGGAGATGCACAATCCAACATGCCGAACTCTCCTGGTCAAGCCAATCAGCACAATGGAACACAGCATGACAAATCACGCAATGATTCGAATAAGATGAAACCATCGAATCCTGATGGTGGCATTCCTGACAATGATGAACAGGACGACGTGATAGCTGGATGGATTAATATCGCCACGGGCAAGAGACAATTGGTATGTTGCAAAGAAGATCAACAATATGTCAAAGGCATTCAATGGAGGTTCCAACAACGGTTTAACAATCGCTTAGCTGCAAATGCATGGCTGGCGGCAGAAGAACTCGTTCCATTTGACAACATCCAAGGTTGGTATAACGAGTACCTTGATGAAAGGTACATTGTATCATGTCGGGATGATCTGAACCAAGTATTTGGAAAATATTGGACTAGGGTCTGCTACTTCACTACTTTGCGGGAAGCCAACGGTTGGAGAGATAGCCATATCCCAAGGGATACCGCTTATCCACATCCATTAGATTTAGTCGAGGATGCAATCAGTGACGACCAGGAACGCATGAAACACAGCTTCCACAGAGATGACTATGGATACGAGTATCTAAAATCACGTGGTGACAAATCAATCAAAGAGACTGATGACACTGATTGGAACGTATATACAACTGGACCATGGAGTAGGGAACAGGCTCTGCGAAATGGGTTCAACAGGTATGATAGACAGTCAACAAATACATGGGTTCAATCAAATCGTGGTCGAAATGAAAGGTATGGATACTCTTCTCCCAACGACCGCAGACCACACCATCCATATTGGGAAGATGGAAGGCAGCCACAACAGCAACCTAATGGTCCCTACAGGCTACACAGTGAACGTGATGATAATAACCAACATGGAGCGGGTTGGAACCATAACTCTCCACACAGTCAACATGGTGACAATAACCGTACACAACACCATGGAGCGGGTTGGTACCAGAACTCTCCATATTCCACACCACCTAGACCTCCCTTATCAAGCAGAAGTAATTTATCTTTTGATATAGCCAAGGCAACTAAATATCTCATGGGTGACAACGGCGTCAACACTCTCCATTATGAACACATCTGCGACCTAAAATTCACAGATCCCGAGTCATCATTCCAAAACTTGTTCCCCATGCATACTAAGTTCATGCATAACTATGAAGGACAAGATCGATATCTGTCATTCCATCGTGGACCCAACCCCTCAACCATCATGAGTTCAAGCATACACAAAAGCTTGACATCCACGGAACAAGAGGATGTGATTGAATGGTACAACAGTCTACAACAATCTCTTGAACCACAAGGTATTCCATTGATACCATTCGATGATTTGGAACCAAAGTATGGCACAGTTGGATTTACAATCCCAGGCATTGGCACAATCAGATACAAGGAAGTTGGAATCGTATTAGGACACTTACTTGCTGGAAAATTACTTCCAATGAAGAGTAATGCGAATGAATCGGAATTATCGCAGCTTCTTTCAATTGATTATGTTGATCGAAACAAGAATGGATGGGATTTATTACACACTGTATTCAAGGCTTGTGTGTCCATCTTCAATCCTGACGAACCGGAACTCATTTGGCCAAGTTATGGTGCATCCAACAACATATTTAAGTTTGCTGAACGCATCATGACTGTTGCAAAATTGGCACGAAAGAGTGGTCAAAATTGTTCTGAGTACAAAGTCACTATGAAATTTCTCACTGGAGTACGCGAAGACGCCACGGAAATGTATGCCTTTTCTGCGTATGGGAAAATTGAACTCTTAAAGCAATATCCCAGAGATAGTCCTCTACCAGAACAAATGCAAATATTGGTATTAGCGAAATCGATTCATGATGCAAACAAGAGTGCAGGATTTGATCCCGTTACAAGTTCTCCTCCAACAAATCCTACCAAGTCATTGTACAGGCTGGCTACAAATAATACAGGTGTGAAGAGAAGTGAAGAATTGCGTCAGAATGTATATGAATCAAATCTGAATTCAACCATCCAAGGTGTAACGAGGGATACTATGACTATCAATGCTGTTGTATACAACCCTGACAACAAGCAATATACCCCACGCAAGAAGCCAATTCCACGTAATACTGAAGGCAAACGCAAACGAAGCAGTCTCTATGACCCTACTATTAAATGTCATGCATGCCACCAGACAGGCCACCCTGCAACACGTTGCCACACTCTTGCCGCAGCCTTGTGGGTACAACGCTATATCAACAATGGCAACAATAAAGAAATATGTGAAAAAGCCCTGGAACATTGGAAAACCCGAAATGATGGATTGTTGAAATCGAGTAAGGAAACAAATCAGTCTTCTACAGCAACTCCAAATCAAATCTTACAAACATATTGTGAGAGATATGATTTTACTGTCGAGAAAGTAGATGCACAGTTGGATTGGACATACTTCGAGGATAATGAAGGTGAAACAATCACAGATGCATTTGGGGTTACAATAGTTGAAGATTCGGAAATCAAAGAAAGTTGACAATTTTGCACCATTGATGAGAAGTATTCAACCAAAACCAACAGCACCGATGATGGCAAAGTATGTCTCATCAATGGTGGGGACAAATCATCAGTAGCAACACAAACGGATACACATTACTTCAATCATCAGCAAAGTACAAAGGACATACAAGAACTAAATCCAACACAAAAATCTATGTCAAGGACATCATGCTATTCCGTTACACACAATATTGTCCAACAAAATCAACCACAAAATTCCATACCAACAGATGATGATGATTCATCAATCAATTCCATAGCCGGAAGCATACAGTCACCACCAAAAGGAAGTGTACTAGATCACATCGATCGACCCATATCACCCACATCTGTCGAAAGTTTCCCATATTTTGAAGTCAAACATTCTGCAGTCACTCAGGCTTCTGTTGAACTGGCAATTCATGCCACCAGCAATCGAAGAATTCCCACATTGATTACCAACAAAGCAGAAATTCAGGCAACTGTAGATAGTCTCGAATATCAAGACACAACTGCTAATAATTATGACATCGAGGACTGCAGCATTGTGGAGGAATACACCATCATCGCAGATTTGGGTACATATTACAAAACATTTGTAATCAACAATGCATCTCCATCTCCAACATCCAACAGTACACTAGCAGACACAGGAGCAAATTGCTCCATGACGGCTAATATAAACATCCTCAAGAATGTTAGGAAACTCGATACCCCAATTATCGTTGGTACCGCAGTAACCAATTCTGGTGATGTCCAAAGTGCTGAATGCAAATATATAGGTGACCTACCAATACAATGTGATGATGGAGATATAATATATACAACATGCTTTTACAATGAAAACGCATCGGACACAATTATATCTCCCCAATCCCCAATCGTCCATTGTAGATGAATCTCCGAGTTTTATTTGTTGGGAACAGAGAGGCAAGAAGTTGGGACAGCCAGGAATGCTTATCTTCAAAATCAAGGATACTGAAAAAGTCATCACACTCCACCAACACAATGGACTATACTATTGCAATTCTAGATCATATCCCATTATCCACAACGATTCAATACCATCATGTGCACCACAGCTACATAAAGCTGTGAATTCTTCAACACAAACATCAGAAGTGCGCCCCAAGCGATTGCCAAAGCCAACTAACAAATACGCACCAACGAGCAAAGCCAAAATTTTGCGATCTGAAACTTGGAATTTGAGGATGGGATGTTGTAGTGAGAGTTCATTTGAATCACTGTGTCAACATGCAATAGTAGGCATTCCACCCAAGTTTGATTTTGGATTCATCAGAGCTTCTAATAACGACTTCTCATGTCCAAATATTTGAGCAGCAAGAGCCGACAATCTAGTAGCAGTGAACGAGCCTCTAGTAACAGCGAACGATAATTTGAATTACATACTATTATAGAAAGAAGGCATTTCATAATAGCAATATGGCTTTCAATCTGACCACACGAATTACATATCAATAGTCAATAAATATAGTTACATGATCATTATATAGACACCATTTTCATACGAATCGATTCCTGTGATTTTTTGTAGAAAAATAAGCTCTCTTGTTTGCTATTGCCTTCATTAGATTCTCCCTCAATGAGAGTGATTTTCTCGCTAATTTTTTGAAGTTTAGCCTGAGCGAATGACAACTTCAGTGAGCTTGGTAGAGCTGATCGTTTCTTTGGTAAAGAGGAGACAGTTTTGTAAATGTTGTCGTAAAAACGAACATAGACTTCGCCACAAATTCCACCTGGATGTTTTCGAAGCGAGTCCTGAAAATATTGATCAAAGAATTTAACTTTTTTACAACACGAACCGAATCATAAGGTCCGCCAGCAAGCAATGAAATTATTGCGAATGTCAGTAAACAAACCGTTGGCGAAAGCGTGATCCACTCCAGACTGAAGCTCAACAGGGTCATATCCTTGCCTACCAATGTACATTCCGCGAAGGATTAACAGTTTGACAAACTTCACTTTTTGAGGAGTGACGGGAAGACCTCAAGGATATAGTATTTGATGGCACCCCACATAATACAGCGACTTCGCTGTTCCATCTTGCTGAGACATCCTTCAATTTCATAAGATAAAAATCCGATCTTGATGAGATCCAAAATGTTGCCTGTATTATTTTTAATAATGGCCAATTGTGCTTCAGTGAAATGCTCCCTATTGATTTTGTGTGGGTTCATATAATGGAATTAAATCGCATTTTCATGTGGCCTTTCATCCAGTGGGGGAATTGGTGGATGTATAGATATCACCTCGCTGGACGAGCGGCAAACTCTTTGTTTTCAATGGTGAACTGATAGTAGGGTTCGATAACAAATCTACCATCAGCATCTCGTTGGAAGTCTTTAAAAGACCGTAGGCAACAATGTACAGGCATAGCAAATGTCTTCCCTTTCAGCTCGTCTGCATTATTGCGCATGGTCTTTGGTTTCGATTCAGATTGATCCGCTACCTTCTCGAAGCACAACTTCTTGTTCTTTTGAAGAAAGTCATTGAAGGTAAAAATATTACCAGTGTCATCAACAAATTGGATCGTTCTCGCTGCCTCCATATACTTCGCTTTATTTTCAGCCTCCCTGCCTGTTTCTCTCTCGCCAACCTCGAGTTATATGCCAACCTCTCTTCTTTTGATCCATCCGTGACCGTTCCTTTCGCAGCACGAACGGGTGCATTGATGGGAAATCCCATCGAAACGAGTTCGTTGATAGTGCTTTGAACAATCCATTTGCATCAGAAAGTTTTCATTCGGCATTTTAGACAAAGAATCGAACATATGATGAGGAAGAGAAGAGTCATTCTACCTGTTTTGCTGACTCATAAAATGAATTGGACCTTGGTCACACATCTGCTTTGTTCTTCAGAATTTCAGAATAAGTCCTTCTTCTACCATGGTAGTCTTAACTCGTGCCGCATCTAAGCTTCTCAATTGTAAGAATCCTCACTAGCATGGATTCATCCAATCAATCTAGCTAGTCGCTCACATATTTTATTTCATTACATAGGTTCTAACACAGGGGTGGATTCAGTTTTAAGTCATAACCCCAATGATGACCTCCAAGACCACAATGATGACCTTCAAGACTCTGACAGTTTGCACACTATCCCATACACACCCTCTGAGATGGAATTTGAGCATGCTCTGAAACATCCTTATATTTCAGTTAAAATTGAAACTGAGGACCTGGATGTATACTCAGATGGTGTGCTCTTGGGATCTCAAGTGAAGTAAAGGTCACATTCAAGGTAATCTTCCTCTAAATGAAAATACACCACCCTATTTTTCTCCTGAAATCATCTACAGAATTTCTAAGTACGTTGATGATCTGGAAGCATTGAAGAATTTAAATTTACATCTTGCAACCAAGGATTTTTATTATGCTGGATGTATTCATCAAGGGACTGTTGTGAGGGTGTGCCTGATGAGTGGGGAAAAAGCCAAGAAATCTACGGAACAAATGTATCCATGTGGAAACTTCACTAGATATCCCAAGAACAACAGTGTCAAGCATGTTCGCAATCCTTATGCTATTCTTTGTTGTTGGACGTATGTGATAAAAAAGCAGAAGTCCAAGAGAATAACAAAAAGAGGTTTTACTTTTGAAAGAAATCCTTTTGCATATCATGTTGTGGTATCCATGTTGTTTTGTGTTGTGTAGTTGTTTTGTTCTCTCTCAATTTTATATTTAGGTTTTCGAGTTGGAATTCAGCCACCATAAGCTTCGCTATATTTTCCATGTGTAGCTTCAGTTTTTGTGATTCATTTTGAATTAGCTTCTTCGATTTACTCGAACATCCACTCTTCTTGAATAATGCACAACCTGTGGTTTTGAGGAGAAATACTTATTGCGATGTTTATTTGAGTTGATAAAAGGTGTATCTTATATCTACTTTAATTCTAACTATTGCAGGCGATTGTTGTCTATTTCCATCTGCATGATTCGTCTGGTGGTATTCATCTAGCCTCTCAGTTCATTTGGAAATCGGAATGATTACTCTAAATAACAGATTCAAAAATTTTCCCACCATGACTTGCTCAACCACTACAGTTAAATTGTAAATTCATTCGTCAGAATAATATTGTATCATGGAGTGTACTCGATCAGTAGTTACTCGTGCGTGTGATTAAAATCAATTTTGATCATAACTCCCAAACCCAAATAGAGGCTTCCTGTAGCACACTGACAAAAATCGCCAATAAAAGATTGGGGGTCTTTCTAAATGCAGCAAATGATTTTGTGTTTGAAGGTGTTTTCAAAGAAAGATGTTTGTTTTGTGCTGATCCTCAGACACTCCTGTCAAACCTTGCCATATACTATCAAGATTGCTCTTGTTTCTTCATTTGGCTCGACTGATATAGAATCAGATAAGCCTGTTCGTCCTCCATCACCTGCCTCCTCAGACATTTGTCTGTAAGGCAACTATTGTTAACCCTACATTTAAGAGTAGTTTTATCTAAGTATCGTAGATTTTTGGCACTTATTTGTTACAGAGCTCAAAATACACCATGGCCGTAACTAATGATACAGGCCACCGTTTGAAAAAGTGAAGCCGGCGGCATCAATGGGCGCCGCGCCCGTGTCGCTTTATCGCGTCGCGGCTCAGTTTGATGGCCTACAACGGCCAATCCCCACATGCCCCCTTATTATTTGTTAGTTGCAATAATTTAATGAAAATCAGAAAATCATCGATGTCGTCCCACAACATCGCCCAATGTTGTGGGACGACATCCTTTTTGATACTATAATATGAATTATAATACGATTAATATCGCCTAGTAATAATACAATCTAATTTATTTATATTATTACATTATTCAATTCCAACTCATCAATTGATTAGAAACAATAGTGAGTGATGAAAGGGCAGCGGACGTGCTCATCCATCCTGGGCCGACCACTAAAATCGCGTACGTGGTCGGCCATGATGTCGGCAAGAGGTCTGCAGCGGGCGATCGGTGATAGCCGCCGCTGGGGTGAAGCTGTGGGTACGGACGGCGGCATCATGGTTGTTGTTTGTTTTTGCTGGTTGGCACGCGGAGGGGGGAGAAGCGAGAATAGGCGAGAATCTGCGAGAATTCAACAAAAAATTTACCAGAAAATTTATTTTTACAATCGAAAAATTATTTCTATCAATGCAATTGAAATTCCTGCTGGAACTCTTGTTATTTCATGTGTATTTGTGCCAAACAAGCCCTCCATATTTAGTTAGTGCCAAAATAGCCTATTTATCACTGGTTCTTAGATAAAACCACTCTTAATATGTATTTACTCAATGATGTATAAGGTTATGCACCATATGAACATTGATAAACATGTAATGATGTATATACTTTATACAATGCAAGGGGAAAAGATGGTATTTTAGTGGGCGCGCCCACTAAAACGTCAATTGCCCACCAATTTTGGGTGCCGCGGCCGGTGCCGGAGCCGGACAGAATCACCACTTAGAGAGGAGTATTTTACGCAGCCGCACCGAGCTCCCCATTATGAAATTTTCCTACTGTTTGCAATGATGTGTGTCTTGCGATAATACCATACATTGTAGAAATAATGTCCTTCTTGTACAATTAATTTTGGTATCTACTGTATTGTACTCTACTCTTATTTTAAGTTATCTTTTAGATACAGGTAGATACCTCAATCGTTTTCCATAATTCAACTGTTTTGGAACAGAGGAATATTTGTTTTCCTTGTGACAGATGTTCTGCGCAGATGTCACGAATCTTCGAACTTCCGTAAAATATCCAAGAAGATTCGTGACACGCCCTTCTCCTCACCTTCAACCTTCTCATGTCTAGAAGATACGATGCACGATCCACCGCCACCTCTCGCGACGCTCAAAAAAACATCAAAATCGATCGACACATCAACCATGAAATATCGATCACATCGACGGCTCTAAAGCAACAACCAACCTGAGCCAGCGATTGCGCCGTCGTACAATCAACTCGCGAACGTCCTTCGATCGATCGCCGCCGCCGCACCGTTGATTGTTGCATGGTCGCGTTTGTAATCTGTCTCTGATTCGTGACACATCGTCGCTTCCAAATCCACCCACCCTGGCTCATCTGCTGCAAGATAGCTAGTCCTGCTCTCATCGTTTACCCCGCGAATCGACTGTGATACGATTCGAGAGCACGGCTGTGCTTAATGGTTGTTTTAGAAGGAAAATGTGAGTATTATTACGCGATTTATTATGAGAAATGTCACTATTTTGCAGCATGAACTCACGCTTTTCCCGTCCTATTTTTCGCCATTACACCTGCACAGAGTGTCAAAGAATACAAATAATATAGATTAGCAATCTAATCGCTTTTGCAAAGTAAGTACAACTGATGCTACTCACCTGCTTTGTGCTGTTGTTATACCACTCGGCTTTTCCTCTTGCCATGATGTGAGGAGGAGGGCAGTTGCCTTGGATATTGGGGCAAGCTTTTTAGTAGGCGTGCCCACTTATTTATGTGTATAAACCTTATACACGATCTCCGAGTTCATTCGCGGTTGGTACGAGATTCTCCCCTCTATTTTTAAGACGAATCCATCCACGAAAAATACACCATTGGTCAACTTGTAGTCTGAGCTTCTCATCTCTTCACCAGAGACTCGCTCATCGGAACACTCAAGAACTTCAACCGCAACTACCTGCCTATCTACCATCATACACCTCCTCTTTTCGTAAAAGGCTTTTACACCTACCAACATACCGCACTTGTGTATAAACCTTATCCACGGCAGTACCATAATTCCTGCCAACTTACCATACCACCCCGATTACAGACCAGCCTCTTCCCAGCCAATTGACACTGACCAGCTACTTCTGGAAAAGTTTTTTCAAATGTTCTGCCACTTCATCACCTGCCCGTTTGTATAAACTTTATACAGCATCATCACCTCATGCTTTGTTTGTTCATGTCTGTCTGCTTGGCTGTATACATTTCTTATTTATTTTTTAACTCTCATTACTAACTGACATTCTCTTGTTCTTTCAAACAATCAGGTCTGTTGAGTTATACCTCTGTGATACAATAGTCATAATGTTGTCTCACGAGCACAAGCATGAAGATGTCAGCACCATCAGTCTGAAAGAACAACCTAATCGCGTTTCCATGCTTTTGAATAACATGTCATCTTTTGTGGTTTATCAACTAGTTCTCTACCACAACACAATCATTGGGTTGGCTGCCCAGTTAAGACAAGATATGAAGATCAGGTGTGAGTAGCTACTATATTGCTATTTATGAGAGTTGCGTCAGTTTGTACCAATACAGTCTATGAAAACTCACAATCCTTAGTCTTGTCTGCGCTGTGTATATGTCTACTGCCTTTGATCATTGAGACCTTCATCATATTCATTGCAAGATATGGCATTATTCCAACCATATTCAGGACAATACTGGCAGTACTGGATGCAACTTTGGAATTTCACCCCTATTACAACAGCATTCTTGTCAAAGATGTATTGCACGTTATACAGAGAGTGTGTCTTGGTGTTATTCTGTGGTTTCTTGCCACTTCCACAAAGTGTCTTCTTGCACTGATCCACACCAGTCAGGGATTCATGTTGGTAACCCTTATCATTGGTATCTTGTGCATCATATCATATATCTACAAACAAGGTAATTTTTCTTGGTGTCATCACAATGTATAAACCTTATACGGATGTTACACTCATTTGCCAATTTTAAACTTTGATCAATAAAGCGTTAAATGGTAGCTGTTCAAATAGCCAAGTTAAAAACACGCAATGTCTTCATTCTCATTCTGTCAAAAAGACATTACCTGAATCTATTATCGATGCCAGGCATTATTCCAACATCAGAAGAAAATACTGTTGCCCTGG
>JALLPH010000903.1:0-17646 GCA_036939855.1 Cyclotella choctawhatcheeana
GATTTTAACCATTCCAAGCTTGTCAACTGTCTCATTAGTGTCTTGACTAGTTGTGAGCCAAGTTTCATTGTGATTGGTTACGTACCAGCTGACTTCTAGGGCGTATACGGCAGCCGTCTCCATCAATTACATAGTAATAGTAACAGTATGGCAAATACTGTTTTGCCATATTATACATGTAAGAACTTAAGTACTACCGTGGTTTAAAAACTAATTGGCTTTAACAATTCCGAGGCTCAGACGCCAAAGTCGGAGTACATTAATAATTAATCCAGGCTTGACGAAGGCCTATTTAAACTTAAAGCATGTAGATGTTAACAAATAAAATGAGGCTCAAAAATCTCCAGAGAGCCAATTAAATTTTAAACTACGGTAGTAGATGTAACAAGTTAAGTTGTGTTAACCCAAGTTAACCTTGTAATTAATCAGGGATGTATGGCACGTGAGGAGGCAACGGGATGCAAAAAGGAGAGAAGTCAAACAAAATAGTAGGTGTAACGAGTTAATATAATCAGATCTCATTAGATCAAAGAGACATGAGAAGTTGGATGAAGTTAGATGATGTGTGATATGCAGTCTTTCTTTTCAGTGGCTGAAACTTGAACTTTTAGGAGGCTCCTTTGTCAGATACCTAATAATATTTACGCAACTTTTACTTACTCAGCCCCCCATACCAAATGTAAATTTATTTTCTCAATTCTCAACAAGGAGCAAGGAGGAAAAGGACTCATAATTGTCGTTACAATGGTGGATCCAGTCGAACAAAGCAAAACCCAAACGACCACCATCATGCCTGACTACACAGACCCCTCGAATAACAGCAGCACAGCAGCACAAGTCACCATCAATCTATCTCCCATCGAAATCCCACAACCATCACAAGACAGTGCACCCGCCGCCGCCGCTGCTCCGACTAACAATTCTCGTCATCGTCGGAATGCAAGCGCCGCCTCCTCCCTCCTGTCCCCGTCCGCCGTCAACTCAACCTCATTGCACCTAGAAGACTTGCGTTCCAAGACGCTGGTCGCTAAACCGCTGAATCACGAGGATGCTCAAGCTATGGGTCCCACGAAACGACTTTGGAACAATTTTCGTGTCAGTGTGATGGGTGAATACAATGACAACAATCTGCCGGGTAATGTAGACAGCGACGAGCGTGAGGGAGGACTAGTTGGTGAGCAGGGAATGCGAATGTATCGAGTTCATCATGCGAACAATATGAGCGATCGGGGCTGTTGCGGGGTGAGTTTCTGGAATTTATAACACATCGCCCATCGCCCTGCTAGAGAAAGCAACTCATCATTCTTGGTGTGAATAAAAAAACGCAGCGATTAGCCTCGTTTCTATGTGCTATTATCAACTGCGGATCCGCCACCGACCATTCCACCTCCATACATGACCAACACCTAAATCCCAACGCATGGTGAGATCATCTATCAACACATGACTCAAAAATCAATCTTTATTACGTGGGGAATTATCTTACATTATAAATCCATTCTCTCTAATCTATACGATGTGTTGTTATAGGATCACCAACTTCTTCTACTGGCTCTTCCGTCGCGGATGGCGTATGGTGTTCTTCATCTCACTTTTAAACTTCTATATACTTGTCATGATATTCACTGTATTGATTGTAGTATGGACCAAGTATGTCGATGGGGATTGCATCATGGTAGGAGGATCTCCCATTGGGACATTATCGAAACGATCCGTGTGGATGGATGCCTTTTCATTGTCGTGGAATACGATATCGACCGTGGGATATGGGAGTACCTATCCCTCGTTATCGGCGGAGCATGATCACAGTGGAGATACGTCTTGTGCATTTTTGTCACTATTGACTTCGATGGAGGCATTTATCGGAGTTATATATGCCGGGTTTACGGGGGCTATTATATTTGCCAAGGTTACTAGATTGAATCAAAGAGCCGATGTCAAGTTTAGCGATTGCATCTTGTTGAGATATGGCGCTGGATTAGATGATACTTTCTGTGATCCCTTCGAAATCGAAGAATCACAAGCCGATGATTCTGACCGTAACGGTGATATGGAAAAGGCCAATGGTGCAAATGTTGATGTCAATAAGTCCATGACTCCTCTGTCACCCTTTCCAGTGCTGGAATTTCGACTCGCCAATGTCTTGCACAGTGTGCCAGCATCTGAAATCATCAGGAGTCAAGTCAGCGCCGTAGTTTTGATAGAAGCCCAACAAGATGGCGAAGAAGTGGGTGTAGAACTTGAAAAACAAATCAAGGATGAGAGATTAAAACGCGCAACCAAGAAAGCTGCTGTGGCAAAGAGAATTTCTGCCTCTAGCCGCCAGCTTGATCTATCTGGTCATTCCACCAAATATCTAACATCTATCAGTTCAACGTTTTCTTCGAATGAGAGATCAAAACACGGGACCAAGAAAGCTGGCAGTACGAGGATATTATCTACATCTAGCCGCTCGCTTGATGTATCTGGTCATTCCAATAAAAATGTATCATCCACCAGTTCAGCGTTTTTTTCCGTTCCATCAGAAGACACTGCATCAGATAGAACCTCAGATGTTATAGATTCTTTGTCGACAAGATCTTCTCTCAGGAGTTATCTTGGTCACAAAAAAATGAAGATAGATGACGAAGAAGCCGCGAGCGACCTTATTGTCCCACGGATGATCTTCTGCAAATTGGATCTCGATCATTCCGACCATCCCTTCTTCAAACGATTATGGACATGTCGTCATACTATTGATGGTAATTCACCGTTGCTGTCGTCAGCTGCGAAGCAACGTATTATGGAAAACGGTGGTTATTGGCCACGAGAATGGAATAACGCCGAGAATGTTCGAAATGCTATCCGATTTAATCAAATTGTTGTTAGCTTTACTGGTGTGTCCAACATTAGTGCAGGGAATGTCTATAGGCAAAAGGTTTATGATTATGTCGATGTGGTGTGTGGATTTCAGTTTGTCAATCCAATGTATCGAAGTACCAGTGGTAAACTCAAGGTCGATTTGCAGCTTATTAATGATGTTGTGGAGCAGAATAATGGCGGAGGTGAAATACTGAATGTCATCGATGAGTAAGAAGCTTGTTTGTAATGTTAGATGCCAATACAAGAGGCCCAACTACTTTCAGCTTTGATACGTACTACTTATATTTATGATGACTCGAGGCTCAACAAAAAATCTTGAATAAAAATTGCAACCAAGTTGAACCAAGTGTGGTTTAATTTGCTTCTTTTTAGTCTTCATGTTAAATTGATATGGGCACACTAAAAATTACACAATTGATTATGTCAGAAACAGAAAAATGATATTCTAGCTATTTTTCACTCCAACCACGAAACATCCCCCAACAACAAATGACCACTCGGTAAACTCCCCACACAAGGACTGAGCAATCCCAACCTCTCCCTTCCCTCGTCCACGTTCTCCACCACCACAAACCCCGCCACACCGGATGCGTACAAATCTCGCGCCATACCGCTTCGTTCGTACCGTTCCACCGACGTGGGATGACATACCGCCAACACCGACTTTTGAAGTTTCATTTTACCAATTTCCGACGGGGGTATTGTCACAAGTTGTATCGGGTCTGTGGATTGTTTCGATGATACGGGTAGCATCGAAGCCGATAATGATACATTGGATAATTTGTGGAGTTTGATTTCACCAAAGGGTATTTCAAGCAACGACGGCGTGTATTGATATTGCGTTGTTATTCTTCCGGTATTAGCCGTGCTTTCTGCATTCTTGGGAGATAAGGCGGCACCGTAGAAGTAACGTTTGATGGACTGCGATCTCAACACTTGTCGAAAACCCGCATCACGGGAGACCACGCCCCCGCTCCTTGGCAATTTAATCAATTTCGGAACAATCAATTCCGGCATTGGAGTCTGTACCAATTTCTCGGCATCCGTCATTTGTTCCTTACGCTGTTCCTCTGCCTTGACTCGTTTTTTGAGTAAAGTCCCGAGCATGGAGTACAGTCGATCGTGTCCCAACACCAGTACGACGTTGATCCGGAACGCGTCCATGGCATGCGTCAAGTATTCGTAACCGGTATCCTCGATCCATCCCGGTGTATTAACTATAATCCCCGAAGAACGAGCATCGACATCGGAGGCGAGACGTGCATCGATGCACGATGCGAGTTTGTCGATTTGAGCCTTGTACAGATCGGGATGTGCATTCAAGTCCGTCGATCCGTACCAGAGCACCAATGGCATACCCGCCGTGGTGCTACTGCCGTTGTTACTGCCGAGGAATGACGAGGCGGTATTTCCCTCGGCAGATAGACACTCCACCGACAGCGGAGAAGCGGCCAGCGTTCCCGGAACCGAAAGCATGTTTTGCGTAGCGTCCAAATCGATCAGTATGGGCGTTCGCGACAGCTTGACGGCGTACGAGGCCAACACCTTGGCCAAGCTGGATTTGCCGCAATCGGCCAGTCCCACTAATAACACCCTCGGTCCTTCCACCGCGCCGCCGGTTGCGGCAGCGCCGCTCTGCGGATTGGTCGGCGGCGTCATGGAGCCGAGCGCCTCGTCTCGCATAGCCTCCAACTGAGCATGCGTATTCACATAGGCCACATTGGCATCCGTCTCCTCGCTCACATACAGTATATCGAGTTTATCTTCATCCGTAACTTCTATCGTACAGCCGTGCCACGTGAATACGGCCGTTTTGGTAGCCGACAGTCGGAGGGGGATGCCGACGGGGAACTCGGCTCCGAATATCTCGGCAGAGCCGGATTTGAGTGTGAGGGTGCATGTGATGCTGGGAGGGACTTCGAGGCGGAGTTCGGCTTCGGCGGGAAGAGTGTAGAGGGACGTGTTTGTGTTGGAGGATAGGGTTGACGTTGGAACGGTGCTGGAGCTCATGGTGATGGGGATTTGGGGAGCACCCATAACTGAAATTACCTTTGCGGTGTAATATAAATTGATAGCACACAACAAGGTAATTCGCGAGTTAAGGTACCTTTAGTGTTTCTCACTTCTCACATCTCACTCACTTCAGACTTTTTATTCTTCCGCCACCACAAACCATGAGCAACCCCGGAGGAGCGCCCATACACAAAGACCAACTAAAAGCCAAATACATCGGCACGGGCGACGCAGACATTTCCAAATTCGAATGGGTCACCAACATGCATCGAGACACCTACGCCTCCCACATTGGACATTACGACCATACCAGTTATTACGCCGTGGCGACCAACGAGAGCGTTCAGAGGACGAAGCGAGATTTTCTGGAAAAGATGCTGCTGCCGTGTGGGAGGCCGAGTGTGGGTGAGAGGGATGAGGGGTATGATAAGTTGATTAACGGTTGAAAAGAGACACGTGTTGAATTCCCACATTCGAGACTTTCATCATGTTGTGTACAACTAGTGCCAAGCTCAAAGAGATTAGAGATTATGATGAAAGAAAAAAACAATAAGCAATGCATATTATATTTCAGGTTGACTGGAACTGGAGATGAATGTGCATTTTAGTAGTGTATGGTATTGTATTGAAGAGGCTAGCTTCACATCACGCAACATTTATAGATGAATGAGAACGTTTAAAAACTATTTTATCAGTTCAAATCAGATGTTACAGAGTTCACGGGCTTTCAATAGAACTGCGAATCTCACATCCTCTTAACAAAGTGAAAGCACGGCCTCTAATGTCTCAGGAGCAAACTCAAAGAAGTGAGATCTACCCGGCAACATCTTGTACTCAAAGGAGTAATCATCTAATGCATTATCATTATCGCCTTTCAAGCCATCACGAATCCTTTCCGCTTCATACAACGGTATAAATGGATCATCATCCGAATGAAATTGAACCCACCGTTTGCAATTCTTTTGCATTTCATCAAATCGATAGGGATTCGTTTCGTCGTCGTCTCCATTCCCAACTTGGGGGTAGTACCCCGATGCACGTTCGCCGGCATCACCTAAATCACTGTATGTTGCCGATACCAGCACTATGCCCCGAGTCGGGTACGTCTCTGCATATCTCAATGCGGCTTGAGCACCGGAACTGTGCCCAACTAGAATAACATTGGCCGCATCCTCTTCATACTTCCTTCGTTCCGCCAGGGATCGAATGTACGGTACCCACTTTTCTCGACGTGCTCTGTAGGGGTCTGGGAAGTTTTCGCATAGACAGGGGATGGATTTGTCGACGAGGATATCATGTAGCTCTCCGTACCAGTTGCTTTCCTTGATGTTGGTACAGCCATTGCCTGGACAGATTATAACTGTGGGGGGTGATAGTGACTTCATGCTAATTGAAGCCTTTTATCAAAAAATAGGAGGCTTACACATTTACGATTTCCACATTTCCCGCCAGATCTCACATGATTAACTCATTCATCCATCATCACTCATCTCATCACATCATGGCAGCTGAGAATTGAAATTGATTAACATCGAATACTTGCTAATGCTGAGATTCATGCAACTATTATGCACCGCATGAGCAATGCCACCGTTATGGCATCACTGATTGCGGGAATCTCATCTTGGGCATACTATCACCATCTCACGGCATATCATGTGCAAATCTCTAATGACCTTCTACATGCATTTGCAGGCTCCATGGCGTCGGCACTTTCTATGACCCTGCTATATCCACTCGAAACTGTGCGAACTCAAGTTCAAGTTGATTCTAGTAGAAGTGGTTCTTCGTTACGTATTCTTTACGAGATTGCCACGGATAAGAATCGGGGTATCACATCTTTGTACCAGGGATTGCATTCGTTAGTTTTGGCTTTGGTGTGCTTAAACTTTGTATATTTCTACTGCTTTCGTGCCACAAGAAGGTGGTTAGAGGAACATGTTGTGATACATGGCCTAAGCTTGGAAAGTGTCACTGATGATGTAAGTAAACAACATAGAGTAGCCATTGATCTCATGGCTGGTTATTTGGCTGGAGTTTTGGGTGTATTACTCACTGCTCCACTATGGTTGGTAAATACACGGTTGAAATTGCAAGGTCTAAAGTGCAAATCAAAGAACACTGCACAAGAAAACAAGCAATATCATGGAATTTCGCATTGCATGTACACCGTAGCAAAAGAAGAGGGGATAAGTTCTCTCTATAATGGAACATTTGCCTCGATTGTCCTGGCTCTTAATCCTGCGATTCAGTTGGGTGTCTATGAATTGTTGAAACGGAGTAACACTTTAGTCGACAAGACGTCTGGACCGTTTGTAAACGCGCTTCTTGCAAAATTTCTAGCCACAATGGTAACTTACCCGATCCAATTGCTGCAAACTCGACATCGAGCTGCAATTGCATCAGTTCATACAAAGCAACAACGAAGTGGATGGAAACATGAGTTACAAACTATGATGCAGCATCATGGAGTTCGAGGATTGTACCGTGGACTGGAAACAAAGCTACTCCAAACTCTACTGAACTCGGGCTTTATGTTTTTAATCTATGAGCATCTTGTGGATTTTCTCAAGACAATATTCTCAACTAGTGAACAGTGACAGATTGACATAGGTGCTCCAGTGACATCTAATTGAAACTGCTTTCTTGTTTTCATTTACTATTTGAATGCTGCTGCTTGCATATGGACACACGAGAAAGGATTAAGATGTATGATTTATAATGTGGATGGTAAATTTTTACCAGCCATCTGCAGAATCTTCACCTTCGCCATTACCTAGAGCAAATACAAGAACCTTATCTTGTTCGTAACAAGGAATGTATATCTTGGCATAACCCGATTGTTGTTCTGCCTTTTCAGAGTAGAAGTTATCATAACCAATAGCTAAGCTGCCGACTGTTGACTTGCACTTGATCTCACACATGAGAGCATACTTAGTATTGCTATCTTCGGTGTCGTTGTTTCTAGCAGGTGATGACTTAGAGCTTGTTATCGGGCGCAAAATATATGCACTCTCGGCACAATCGCCAGATAAGCCAATTAATGGACGCGACCATTGACTATTGTCGGAATCAGTATCTCGTGTAGGAAAGAATGTGTAGCAAAACCCAGGAGCGCCCGGATTAATCATATTGGCAATCTGGCCTTTCACTTTGAATCCAGTAGCAATGAGACTCCTTTTCCAAGGCTTGGTTTTCCATAATCCCTGGCCTAAAGGCACTCGATATGCAAATAAAGATCCTCCATCAATTTTGGATTGGCTATTTAGAGAAGATTTTGTATTATCCCCTACCATCACATCACTCTCATAGCCAATAGCCTCCAAGTCCTGACCAACACTGCACTCATGGCTTGTTACAAGTACATGAGAGAATGATTCACCATGTGTAAGAGTGTTAACTGTGCTGCCGCAATCAACAACTTTTGGTGTTGTATCCAGAAATTCTTTTGGTTTAGATCCATCTAAGTCGGCCAGGATTGAACTGAATGCAGATCCACAGCGGTCATCTATCACACGACGAAAAACAACCTTTGGATTAGGTCCTATCTGAATGGAATGCAGTGAGACCTTTTTACTAAAGAATTGACTGGCAATAACCTCTACGGTATCATCGGTTGGGTCCACATCTGCTACGTTGAACATTACATCTGGTCCTTCATCTAGCACTCTGCCAACATTAAGTGGCAAACAACAGCAGTTAGACTTAATGTCATGGTGGTTTAGTCGAATGCTCCCACTTCACGCTTACCTCATCTTCCAAGGCGTATTGTGAGCATTGAATGGATCAAACACAGTCCCATCGACATTGAGTGGAGTACCAGTTTTAACATCAAATGAGTGAGGCATGGGTCTTTCAAGCCACACTAGTTCTCCCTTTCCTGATCGTGTAGTGTCTCCTTTTTGATCATTCATAATGGATGGGAGTTTGGCTCGAGCAGCTAGTATTGATTGTCGACCATCTCCTGTGAGATCCATCCAAATAGCCCTAATAGAGAAATGACAACTGCAATTAGTATGGTAAGCGGGCGGCAATAATAAAGAGAAGGGTGCGACTTACCTATGATAAAACCAGTCTCCTTCTCCATTTATTGCGACATCTTGAAAATTCCTTACATCTGTTAAGCAAACTCTCCATTCAGTGACATCATTGCCAGGGTTTCTGACAACATACAGACCTCCCTTATCTTTCCCAGGAACTAAGAAACCATCTGTCACCAACAACGCATCTTCCAGCTCCTCTCCCCGTGATGTCAAAATACTGCCCCCGTTGTCAGCAGCATTACTCAAACTGGCATTGTACACCTGAGATGGAATAGAAGCCACTTCGTTCGGCCACTTAATTGCCCTAGCTGTCCGATCGTTCACATTCGACATACTCCCTGTCTCTACATCCACAGTATGTATACTACCACGGGGCTGGGTCAATGAAAATCCTGTAATCCACAACCGTTCTCCATCCTCCTTTTCTTGAAGTAATCCATCAAGCCCCTGGCGACTATTCCAATTTTTCCAACCAAACATTCCCTCTTTTCTTAGCATCATGTCTTTACCTGCACCACTTTTCGGCAATATGTTGACGTATCCAGGCTTTTTGACGTGTATTTCAGCCAAAAGTTCGACACTTAAGAATTCGTATTCGTCGTGTAATTCTTGACGTTCAGTGTTTGTCAGCCAATGGAATATATCATATGATGCTAGACTTTTTTCAATGCTTGTTCTGTGTGTGTATATATTTTATTAAAGGAAGCGGATAATGAGAAGATGGACGTAGAGAAGAATGCACGAAGTCGAAGGCGAAACTCCCAAGACAAAACAGCACATCTCTTTATTCTCACCCATTTAAATAAATCCGACTTTCTGCCAATCCCAACCATTTCTTTGTAGGATTCTGTTTCACTTCAACGTACAATGGATATTTTCCAGTGACAAAGCGCTGTCTTCTCATATGTGAGGTTTTAGAGAGTAGAGATTGATGTGTCCGTGACAGACCTGATAGAGGCCGTGGTTGTTTAACTATTGGTTGTGTTGTTTGGGGTTGTTGGTGGTGCCGCTGTATTGACTGTGTAATGTTGGCTGAACTGTTTTGAGATCTCAATGCACTTGATGGGTCAGAATCAGATCCATTTAGATGTGCGTGAGCTGTATTTTCATACAAAGAGGACTTTGTGACACCATTACTTGCAAGATTTTCATCACAAGTAGTGCTTGAGGATTGTTCATTCACTGGTTCGTCATGATTGCCCTTATGTTTTGATGTATTGATCAAGCTTGGATGTGGGTTGTGGTTCAAAATGGTAACTGTATCGTCGATCACACGACCTCTTAGTCGAATGTTTCGGGAGTATGAACTTGATAATGGTGTAAGGAATGCTTTTGTATATTGTAATTGTATTGTTGTCAGTAAGAGAATAAGCGACAGACATGTTTGCACCAAGAATGAGACTCGTATTCGCCTGAGCACCTTTCGATGGGTTATGCTGGAGATGTGTAGCGATAATGAAGTACCAGAGCCATCTCGCAGAGATGACATCATGATTTTAGTTTCAGCTGTGGTCAAGCACATCTCGTGATCCATCTTCTGTTTTGAAACTTAAAAACCGGCGTTTGCCCCGCAAATCTGCAAGAGTATGGTAACAACACGGTCGTTCTTTCCTTTCTCTTGAGGAAATGAAAGTGAAGCAAAGCTAGCGTCCAGCGATTGAAGACGCTGAGTGGCTCGAGCTCTGACCTCTGACGATGATACAGCGTGGGGAACGTTGACGTCCGGGTACCATAGTCTGACTCTAATACTCTTTGGGGTTAAGGTGTATCTAAGAAAATAGCAATAACAAACAGTAAATCATTTGCCTAATAAACAAGGGGCATTCGTTTTGTAACACTAAAAATATAGAAAACCCCATGTTGAAGAAAAAGCCTCTCTAAGGAAGGGCCTTGTATTGAAATCAGGGCGGTGCAGAGTGTCCGTCATTATCTATGTACTACTACCATTGACTATGTACCATTCTGTTTCATCCATTGTCATTGTCCAGCTCAGTGACATGACATCTTATTCATCTACGTATTACTTGACAGTTGTGGTCACGGCCATGTGGAAGATTTAGATTTGGTTTAATGTACCCTACCCTGTTGTGCTGGAGGACCCGGGCCTCGCGGCTCACCCCTTCAACTCTCCGCAGAATTGTACAAGTCAGACGCTAGTGAAAACGCTAGTGAAAACGCTAGCCAACGCTAGCCGACGCTAGTGGACGCTAGCCATCGCTAGTGATGACGCTAGTGACGCTAGTGAAACGCTAGCCCAACGCTAGCGGAAACATGGGTATCCTTTCTGATATTTTTTTGATGCACACGGGGCCAACAGCTGTATGAGCGCGCATACACGAATCACTCATGAGGTATCTTTCTTAGAAACGCTAGTGGGACGCTGGTGAAAACGCTAGTGATCTGCCCTGACGTCACAATAGTGCTAAGTAATCGTAATCGATGTCGTAACGAAATTGATCTCTAAGAATTATGGAGCATTGCTCCAGACTAAACTAAACAAAATATATCTAAAACCACCAAAAACAGTATGGTCCCAAGATACTCAAATTTTACCCTCTAACACGCTAGCCAACGCTAGTGGACGCTAGCCAACGCTAGCCGACCCTAGCCAACGCTAGTGATGACGCTAGTGACGCTAGTGAACGCTAGCCGAATGCTAGTTAGTGCTTGAATTCTTGCCAAACTACGCTCGCAAGTGAGGCCCGGATCCTCCGGAGTATGATAGAGTGTTTAGCAATACTTTTCCGCCCTAATCCTGGCAGCATTTAGCACCACCAATAAATCATTTAACAGACATATTTACACTGCATTAATTGTCAGGTTCATCTAGCTCTACATGACGCCAGTTTCGGTTTTCCGATCGGGCCCACGGTTGCCGAGTTACGGCATACTCTTCGAATTCACATTGTCGTTCAATGCCAAAATTTCCTGTAAAACATTTCCATTTCCACTTTAAAGGCTCCATATCTCAGCCCGTAGTGCTCCGTTGAACAGGCTACCACTTAGACCTAGACTTAGACATATGTACCGTCTTTGTCATAGAAAGTGTGGGTACCAATAGAAAATGTGGGTACTAAATTTAGAGGGGGGGTAAAATGTGGGCACCAAATTTTCGGTGATATGTGGGTACCAACTGCCCACATATTTCTGCCGGCTAGCAGCCATACCCTTTTGCCACGTCAGATGACGTAAGCAACAAGTTGAATATGTGGGCACTCACTTAAATATGTGGGTACTTACTTAAATATGTGGGTACTGCGAAATATGGCAACTTGCGGCGCAGCCGCCAACTTGCGGCCGCAAGTTGCAGACAGGGAGCGAAGCGACAAGCGACCCAACTTGACACAAGTTGTGGTGACATCAAGAGTGACATCGAAACCATGGTTGCTGTTGCTGAATTGATCACATGCCACCAATGCCCATCGCGCAAAGCCGACGCCTACATTCCAGGAGGTCGGAGCTAATTATAATAGCCGCATCTAATCAAGAGATGATCTAATCGTCACCAAAGCCACCACGACACCAGCAAAGGGTGCACCTCCGCCGTGATGCCGACACATCAAAACACCTGGAGAGCTTGTGTTTATATTTCTTTACAATGTTGATATTGGTTGCTTCTAGGCCTCCTACTTCGGTTCATGTTGCTTGATAGTTGGGTACACATTTCTGCACAGCATATGTGGTGATGAATATGTCAGTGGAGGTCAGTGGGGAAGTTGGCAAGTTTTCATATCTACAACTCGGCTGCTATTGTAGAGAACCATCTACTCACTAATCTGTCCGGGGACTGGTTATACACAACAATGGGGCACTGGAGGTTGAGTTGTATTATAGAAAATGCAAGATTGGGTCTGTGCAAGATTGGGTATGTTATATTATGACATATATTGCATGTTACTTTGGGCTGCTCTGTTAATTTATGATTTTTGAGAAGCATCATAAATGCGACAATTGGGGAGGGATTACAATTATCCCAAGGAAAGGACGATTAAGGGATATCACAAAAGAGAAAGCTTTTGATGTCAAAATGTGTATTATTTGTCAAATTGATGGCAGTCAAACTGGTCGTATGAGAGCATTCGTGATGNTTTGATGTCAAAATGTGTATTATTTGTCAAATTGATGGCAGTCAAACTGGTCGTATGAGAGCATTCGTGATGCCTTTAGAGTACCAAATACTGAACAAAATAAACCTAGATGTTAGTGGTCTATGAGCATAAGCATTGAATATTTACGTAATCATGTACTTATAACTTTTTGTAGCAGGTGGTATGTTGTAAGGATGGGTTGATCATTAAGTGGAACATGATATTTCAATGCAAAATTTAAGTATGGGAGATTATTCAATTACACGTACAATTCTACAAATCATTTTGTTTCGAGTGCGGTGTTTGTCCAAACATAACATCATAGTTATTAGTTATTACAAACGAGTCATTACTTACTATCCTACATTGGCTGATTGTTATGTTTTCAATGTACTAGCAACCTATCATTGACCTCTCAAACTAACCTACATGCATGTTCATCGGTCTCATCATTGATGTGATCATGATTGTAGTTATGAGAAATGTTATTGGGCGATGATGGAAGTTTGACCCTCATGGCAAATAGTTGTTTTTCCAAAGCACACCAACTCAATTTGAAACATTGGCATGCGACACCATTTCTTATTTCCAATACCCAATACCACAGTTCCCTTCAACTTTCCCAATTTTGGTACCATATATAGTCTTCGAATTTTGGATAGTTGTTCTCCGCAAGCCATAGGGTGATGTACTTTGCACCCAAATTATAATTCTGCTGGGTGCTACTTGCTTTGTGCGAGTGGCAATTTCTGGGCACCTCGCGGAGATGGATTTGATGGATCTTCGCCTGCTTCACCTGTTGTTACCACTGGATGGGGGGCCTTAGATTCAGAGTTCTGGGGAACATTAGGTCCCGGATCCATAGTGAAATGTTGTCACGCTTGATGGCACTACGATTGAGTGGTTATGATGTCTTCGCAGATTGTGCTGCGACGTTCACGTCTTGAGTCTTAGGCGTTTTGGGTTGGCAGCAGAGTGATGGCGTTGGCGTGATGGCGTTGGATCGTTTGTTACTTGCGGCGATCCATCACAACTTGCTGACGCAACTTGCTGCAACAACTTGCTGCCGCGAGTTAGCCGCAAGTAGGCGGGTTACTGGCGAAAGAGGTCGGAGGGGATTAAGATGATATTTGATTGTGGGATACCATCATGTTAAGAGCTGCATGTAATACATTGGGAAGGCAATCGACGAAGCAGGCCGTCTTTCCTTATTTTCGACCCTTCCCCATCGCAGTGTTTCAAGCGTCGCACAATGCATACTACTCATCCGCTCCACATCCCCTCGATCCACTCACAGCAAACGAAATCAGTTCTGCTTCTTCGGCAGTCAAGAAATACTTGGTAAAGAAGGAACAAAAAGATCCGTCGTCCATCCGGTTCATTGCCGTGAGTTTATGCGAACCGGAGAAGAAGGATTTGCTGTCACTGTTGAAGGAAGAAGTATTCGATCCTACGAAAGTTACGAGAAGGGCGGAAATCGTGACCTTGGTTGATGGGATTGCTTCGGAATTAGTGGTGAACTTGCGAGGCGAAGATGATGATGGTGCCGATGATAATGATGTAGTTTCTTACGTTTCGTTACCTCCAGGCACTCAACCTCTTTACAGCCCAGATGACTGCGACCTGGCAGAGGAAATAGCCAAGTCTTCTCCTGAAGTGCAGAAGGCAGTGCTTGAACGCTATGGTATTAAGGACGTGGAGAAAGAGTTGGTGTGTGATCCTTGGTCGGTTCACTTGGCGGACGAGGAAGACGAGTTGCTCACTTTCGATGAACAAACTGGGAAGCCACGACGTCTTATTCAGACCTTTTTATACCAAAGAATGCTCAATCTTGGTACATTGGAAGATAATCACTATGCACATCCGATTGATATTGTTCCTGTGGTTGATCTCAACACGAAGAAGGTAGTTCGAATCGATGGAATGGAGAGACAACCCCCCAAAATTCCCGATCTACATGTCAATTACCACAAAAATTTACTCTCCATGAATTCGTATTTGGAAAGAGACTGGAGAAAAGACCCACTAAAAGAGCTCAATATTATTCAGCCTCATGGACCATCCTTTTCTGTGGAGGGGAATCGTGTCACGTGGCAGGGATGGACCTTCCATGTTGGTTTCAATTACCGCGAAGGACTTGTGTTGAATAATCTCTCTTATAAAGGGAGAAATGTTCTTCACCGGGCCTCGTTAGTGGAGATGAGTGTTCCGTACGCAGATCCACATCCGCCGTACCAGAGAAAATGTGCATTTGATGTTGGTGACTATGGCTTGGGATATTGTGCAAATTCATTAGAGTTGGGCTGTGATTGCTTGGGAAATATTTACTACTTTGATGCCGTCTTGGCAGATAGCAAGGGAGAGCCGGTGGAAAAGAAAAAAGTGGTATGTATGCACGAGGAGGATGACGGTCTACTCTGGAAGCATGTCGAGTATCGCAACGGACACAATGAGTCGAGACGCGGGCGAGAATTGGTCATCTCTTTCATAGCTACCGTTGTGAATTATGAGTACCTCTTTTACTGGAAACTCAAACAGGATGGTACCATAGACTTTGAAATTAAGTTATCGGGGGAGCTGTCAACAAACTTAATGTCCGAGGATGAGTTAACTAACGGCGAGCCAACTCACGGGACAATTGTTTGTCCTGGCGTGAATGCTCAAATCCATCAACATATGTTCTGTGCAAGGTTGGACGTTGCAGGTAAGTGCACAGTGCACTAAGCTCATTGATCTGTTTATGTTTCAACTTTCAATTAACATTTCCAACGCGTTTGGTTTCATAAGTTGATGGTCACAAGAACACTGTTAGTGAGATTGACATCGTATCTCAACCTGACGTTACACACTATGGCAATGCATTTGGCGTAACTGAGAAAATCCTCAAGACAGAGAAGGAAGCTATCAGGACCTATGATGCAACTAAGGCACGATCGTGGAAAATCTCAAATGCCGAAGGAAAGACAAACCCTGTTAATGGAAAAGCAACGGCATATAAATTGATGCCCTTCACAAAAGGTTCAGCGGGTCCTACCGTGCTAACGGCACCCACATCTGCTGTTTCGTTGAAGGGGAAATTTGCAACAGCCAATTTATGGGTCACACCGCACAATAGAATGGAAAGATACCCAGCTGGAGAGTACACACCTCAAGGTGGTAAGTTTATGTTTGTGATGGCGTGCCTTGTCTTGTAGTTTACAAGAAACTTTGCAATAATTCTCTAATGATTTGTGATTGAAACAATGCATCTCAGATGGGAGTGTTGGACTACCACACTGGACAGAGAACAATCGATCCATTGAAGGGCAAGACGTAGTGCTCTGGCATTCTTTCGGGGTAACTCATACACGTAAGTATCATTTGTATCTACTTTGGTTTATGTTTAATCTACACACTCACACTCACACACGATGTTGTATTCGACACATCAAATCAACAATGTTTTTTTTGTGTGTGTAAATAGCAAGAGTGGAAGACTTTCCTGTTATGCCCTATGAGTCAACTGGCTTCATGCTAAAACCTGATGGTTTTTTTGCTGGGAATCCAGCGATTGACTTGCCACCAAAAACGAATGAAGCGAGTAAACTGGCCAGTAGTGAAGAGAAGAGCTGTTGCGGTTAAATATTGCAGATGCTTTATATGGGTCTTGTGTGTGTGAAGAAGAAAAAGTAAAATGAAATTACTTAATGAAACAGTGAAACCTCGTGCTCTATAAGACTAGTTACTCACATCTTGTGCCCAATCGAGGCCATGACGCCAACAGAGCTCTCTGTCAAGGCCACATTTCACTTCATATCTGTTGCATCCGAAACATCCCCAAAATACGGCTCTCCTCACGACGCCATCCAGTATGCCAACCCATCTGTTTCACAGTCACCGTCCCCTCCTTCGTCGATATCGCCATTTTCCCATCATTTGATCGAATACCAAAGTACGGAATAGCAAAGTATAGATTCCCTTTTGGAATGGATACATCTCCGTACAAAGACGATCCGTTACAATCATCATCCGTCCCGGTAACGGAAATGCAGAATCGTAATGTAGACGAAGACGATACCCGATTCGATGAAGTTGTTGTTTCAATGCAATACCCACCATCGAGTATTGCCATTTTATCAAATCCACCATTTAATCTTGCATATGGTGCATAGTTCATTTCATACACGCGTGACACGGAATTGGATTGAGATGTAACGCATTTCATTAGACTCGTTGCAATATCTTGGGCCACAACTTCTTCTTCTCGATTTTCACCATCGCTACTGCTACTTCTATTATTCTCCGATGATGATGATGTAATGATGGGAAATGATACATCCAAAGTGAATTCAATCCGGTGTCTACTGGCACCCCATCTTGGATCCATCCACGTGCCGGGCTCTCTTCCAATGTCCACCGTGAGTTTGTAATCATTGGTAGAGCAGCAGCAGCCTGATGAATCATCACTTGATGGCATTGACCATGACATCATTGGCAGTACCAATTGTATCAGTAGAGATGATGGAATGGAGTCATGTACCATTCTGTTCTTTTAGGGTTAGTTTAGGGTTGTTCAGTTTTAAAAGTACTGATTCCTACATGATATCCTTTGGATTACTGAACAACGTCAAAAGTTAGATTAAACTATAGAGCTTAAGGTT